>CM044433.1:9021390-9036063 GCA_024363595.1 Xenopus borealis
CAGTTGTGCTTGAACTGTGAACCCTTCAACATTTTCTATATTTTTTATGTGAGTGTGACCTAAAACATCATCTGATTTTCAAATCACGTATCTGCTATTGGATCATTGTTTTTCAATAAATACGTGACCAAATATAATAATTTTTGCTTAATTTGTTTAGCTAGGTTTTCTTTGTGTACTTTTAAGACTTGTTTGAAAATCATAAGGGTGCTCCAGTTGTAGTACAGGTGTGAGATCCGTTAACGGGAAACCGAAAGCTCCAAATGACGGATGATCTTCCATGGGCTCCATTTTATCCAAATAAACTTTTTTTTTTTAATTTCCTTTAACACAGTACATTGTACTTAATCCAAGCTAAGATATAATGAATCTTTATTGGAAGCAAAACCAGTCTATTGCGTTTTATTAATGCTTACATGATTTTCTAGTAGACTTAAGGTGGCCATAGAAGTAACAATTACGATCTTTCTTGGAAAAGATGTTTCCAAGAAAGATCGTTGTTTTGAATACACACGTGTAGAGCTGAATTGTCAGATATACATATAGAAACAATAGAATTCTACCGGTATCTGATGATTCAGCACTAACAATGCCCAATGTTAAGGGTGCCTTCAAAGGCATCTGATCAAAATTTTCCATCCAACCCGATCTACAAGCCGAATGATATCTAAAGGCCCCCATACACGGGCCGATAAAAGCTGCTGACAGACCGAGTCGCCAGCTTATTGGCCCATGTGTGGGGCCATCTGACAGGCTTCCCTGATCAATATCTGGCTGAAAGTCAGCCAGATCTCAATCTGGCAGGTTAAAAAACCCAGTCAGATCGTAGGCGGATCTCTGCGTGTATGTGGTCCCGCGATCTGACAGCCTGTATCGCCTCCATTATGATCCGATCGTTGGGCCCTAGGGCCCATGATCAGATCAGCCGATATCGCCTACCTCAATGTGGACATATGGGGGAGTGATCCGCTTGTTTGGTGATATCGCCAAACGAGCAGATCTCCCTGTCTGTGGCCACCCTAAGGCCTCTGGCAATATCTGAGGACTCGTTTCCCACCATACACACACCGAATATTGTACGAATATTTGTTTTGTATGATATTATTTGTGCGTCTATGGACACCTTTAAGGTATAAAGGTCCAAATTTGGAAAACTCCAGGTCCTGAGCATCCCCATACTTGTACCCGATAGCAACTGGTAACTAGGTAGCATTTAATCATCTGCTGTTTATAACAAATCTCTTTCTTGTGGGTTACTAAACCTGGAATAAATTTTGCACCTATTACTTAAATACATTCTGTTTATTTTTTCCCTCTCACCAGGAACTTGCTCCACCTCCAAGTGAATATCACGTGAAACTCCAAGTGAAAGCTTGTGCACTGAGCCGTATCAACACAAAGGTACCTTACCCACCCTTTGGAATCTCTAAAATCTAGTTAGATCCAGGCCTTGGACCTATCTGCAAGGCAGTTGTCTCTTTTCATCATATTTGATTGCGTTTCCCCTCACTTTCCAAATATATACCAGCAGGTTCCTGACACTGACCATAGTGTTTGTGACGATGTGATGATGTATAATCTTTGTAAAGTGCTATGTAACGTGCCAGCGCTATATAAATAATAATGTTAGTAAGACAGAAAAAAAACTAAAATGTTTTACCCTTTGCATGTCACCCTTGTTTAGGGCCCTTATACACGGGCGTTTTGGACCTGCACACCCCTGCGTTGCGTTCGGCTGCGTTCGGCTGCGTTCAGCCGCAGGGGAGCGCAGGTCTAGACGCACCTCATTAGTTTCAATGGCGTTGTACCCACGAGACGCGTGTAAGCGCCGAACGCAGATTCAGACGCAACATGCTGCATTTTTCCTGCGTTCGGCGCCTACATGCGTTTGTGTGAGTACAGCCCCATTGAAAATAATTGAGTGCGTCTATACCTGGGCTCCCCTGCGGCTGAACGCAGCAAAACGCAACACAGGGGAGCGCAGGTAAAAACGCCCGTGTGTACAGGCCCTAAATATAGCTGCACCAGATTCACCCAATTCAAATTCCGGATTTAGTATTTGGTCAAATCTTCTCAACAAATTTGTTGCCAGTAAATGCAAAGATTTGACCAAATACTGAACCCTGAATTTCAATTGGGTGAGTTTGGGCGATGGTGAAAGTAGAAACATTTTCATTGGCAATCGAAATCTAAATCAGTGGATACAGGTGTATGATGTATCAGATTTTTCTTGCATACATTCAGATAATAGCCCTGGGACAATCCAAACTGTGGGAAAAATCATAGCAGTGTCCCCCAGTGAGGAAAGAATTATAAAAACAAATATCTATACCATTGTTATTGAATAATCCTTTATGTTGATTTCTTTCTTCATTGCCTATGGGTGATTTCAGCTCATGGCTGAACTAAATATTGGAAAAGAATTTATCCCTGTGGGAAGAGAAGTGGCAGGAGTGATACTGGAAAGTAAGTTACATTAAGGTAAAAAACATTTACAGTGTCTTAAAGGGCAAGTCAACCCCAAAATAGAAATTTGCCTAATAAAAGAAAACATTATTCTATGCAACTTTGCAATATACATTCATTACAAATTTTCTATGGTTTTAAAAGCTAGTGTGCAATAGAGATCAACCTGACACAAGTGCATGATTAATTGATTGATCTCTATTGTACACTAGCTTTTACCAAGGACTGATGGAAATGTTCATAGGTTGGAACTTCCAATTATTTAAAATTGGAGGTTTAATCCTCAATTATGTATGCTAATTTATTTCAATTGGTCACGTTTTATATTGTCTGCACTTTGATCACTTTGTATGCTTGATAAAGGGGTTGTTACCCCGAAACGTTGCACTTTCGCACTTTCGCACTCAATAAACTACTAAGGGTGGAACCCTGCATTTGATTGCCGTGTGTGCCAGTATCTTCTTTTCCTACAGTCTAAATGAAGGTTGACAATCCACACAAGGCTACCAATTGGCCAATTACATCACTTATTTAGCACCACTAGAACATTTTTCATGCTAGTGTTGCTCCCCAACTCCTTTTACTTCTGAATGTTGCTCACAGGTTCAAAGGGTTTGGGATCCCTAATATAAACTATAGTAGTACTTATGCTATCCAATGTGTATCCTGTGCTTGAATGGCTCTCCTCATGGCTACACAGCAGCTTATTTATATAAACTATAGTAGCACTTATCTGTTATCTACTGTGTATCCTGTGCATGAATGAGTGCCCCCATGGCTACACAGCACCTTGTTTACATAAACTATAGTAGTACTTATCTGTTATCTACTGTGTACCCTGTGCTTGAATGGCTGCCCCCATGGCTACACAGCAGCTTGTTTATATAAACTATAGTAGTACTTATCTGTTATCTACTGTGTATCCTGTGCTTGAATGGCTGCCCCCATTGCTATACAGCCTCTAATTTATATAAACTATAGTAGAGTTTCTGACGCAAACACATCAGTTTTACCAGTGATGGGCAACAGTACATTATAATTTTTTGGTGTTACTATTTCTTTAATAAACAGATTGAGGATTAGTTCAAACACAAGGGAGTCCTGTCTATGAAATATTAAACAATTTCTCTGGGACAAAACAGGTACTAATTAACTTTTCTCCCGGTTACTGTTCTAGCTGGACCCAAAGTTTCCTTCTTTCGGCCTGACGATGAAGCAGTGGGTAAGTCCAAAGTTCAGATTCCTTAATTGAAGATTGTATGTTCTCCCTGTACGTTTCCTCCTACACTCCAAAAACATACAAGCAGGTTAATTGACCCTAGAATGTGATTGGGACCTTCGCTTGTAAGCTCCACTGGGGCAGGGGCAGATGTAAATAATATATAATCTCTGTAAAGCTTTATGTAATTGTGTAGCATACCAAGAATGCGAGTAAAACTGCAGCAGTTCTCAAGTGGGATTTGAAGATATGGTGAACTAATAATAATAAAGCATAGTCCTCAATAAACAATAGAATCAAGTGGCCTGGGAAGAATATGGATCCTAAAGCACATGTGGTACATGTCATTGCAGCCAAAATGAAGCAACAGAAAGAAATTTTGTTTTCGAGAAATGGTGTTGAAGCTTGGGTGGATCAAGGGTGTAACTAAGATTACTGATTTGGCAATGCTTTGTAGGAGGTCGAATGCAGTGTGCATGCTCTTTTGCAATAAAGAGATTTTGAAGTATCTGGGGTTATCAGGAGGAACACTTATAAATGATTCACTTGATATGCAATCAGCCTTTTGTCCTCCCATATGTAAGAATGCAACAATAACCAACTAAAATATACATATGGTTCTGTTCCCGGGTATAATCACTTCTGCAAGTCACTGTTCTGTGACTTTTTAATAACAGAGATTATTAATTCTGAACAAAGTTGTCTAAAAAGTATTGAATAAAATTAATCTGATTCTGTTTTCCCCCCAGGAATATTGACACTTGACTACCAAGATTCTGGGCTCTCTGAAGTACTTTGGGTTCATGAGAACCATTTGGGTAGGCTTGACTATATACTATTTTAAAATATTGTGGTCATATTAGCACCCATTTGGTTTGCTGAAAGCTCAGTAATAAACCCTGTGTGTAATAAGAAGGAGCTATGCACACCCAGACTTCACTGGTGCACATAGGTATTCTGCAAATTTCACCCATCTGCCAATCAGAGGGTTTCTTTTTTTTTTCTGACTGCACCAAACACGTTGAAGTGAATTCCTAATTGGCTCCTATGAGTTGCTGTACTGGAGCATTCTGCTCCAGTAAGACTAAAACAATGTAGGAGAGATGCAGCCAAATCCTTCTGCCCGGCCAAACCGAATCTTAATTTGCATATGAAAATAAGGGACAGGGAGATAAATTGTCACAAAACAAGGAAGTAAAGATGTTTTCCCCTTCCCGACACTAATTTGCATATGCAAATTAGGATTCAGATTCATATTCGGCCGAAACTTTCGCAAAGGATTTGGGGGTTCGGCCAAATCCAAAACAGTGGATTCAGTTTATCACTAATTATAGTTACGGGCACATTTATTAAGAATCAAGTTGTGTTCTCCATTTTTTTTTGGTCAAAAAGCTCCAATTTTTGGAGATTTATTAAACCCCGACCCTGGAAATAGCTTGAATTTTTTTAAATGTATTAAACCCAAACCCAGACATGGAAATACAGTAGCTGTAATCCAAAAATACACCATCTGTCGTGTAGGAGTCAATGGCAGAGATTCCTTGAACCATTTGAAGATGTTAGTAGCCTTCCAGTTCGGTGGGTTTCACTCGAAACCTTGATTGATTCGAGTTTTTGTTTTTGCCAAAAACTCGATCAATTCAGGTTTCATATAAGGTTTTAAAAAGCTCACAGAACTCTAAAATTCGACCTTTGATAAATAACCCCAATAACTGCAGTGTTTTCACCTTAACAGTTCCCAAACCAGAGAAGGTCAGTTGGGTGGAGGCAGCTGGCACAATTCGTGATGGGTTACGTGCCTATACAGCCCTGCATTCTCTTGCAAGCCTGGGTCCAGGGAAATCTGTATTGGTGATGGATGGAGCAAGTGTATGTACATATTTTTTACTATATTACTATGCTCTAAAGCTACTTTATTAGGGCAGAAATTACTCATATTGTATCATTATCCATTTGGAAGAGTGTTGGATGACTGGATAAACTGTATCAGGTCTGGACTGAGAATTAAAATAGGCCCTGGCATTTCAGATACACAGAGGACCAATCAGCCCACACAGAGGCCCAAATAGCCCCCACTAGCCCACTAAATATTGACTTTCTACAACACCTTATAGCAGCACCCACAATTTTCCAGTCTTTAGAAAACAAAGATTCTTAGATAAGAACAAAAGATTGAAAAACATTTCAGGACACAACATTCCCAGCCCCCCAGCTTTCCTAGGGAGATAAGCCATATACTTGTTATTCTTGAAACCAAAATATTGGGAAATGGAAACACAAAGCTGGTATAAAAAAATAAAGGCAGCAAGAAACACTTAACGGCCTCAATCTTTTTGCTGTATGACCACTTCCCTGTTCTCGCTTTTTCAGAACAAATATCCAACTTCTCTTTCTAGTTCTTTTGGGTCATATTATCAGCAGAACCAAAGGTTATACCAAGAATATTAGTACTTTCCTTTTTCATATAAGGGATGTCAAAGGCTTTAACTTCCTCCCCAACCCACAGAGCCTCACCTTTACCTTTATCTGTATTCACCACCAAGTTGGACACCTCAGAAAAAGTAGCTATTTCTTCCTGTAACACAGAATTATCTGCATCAGAATGGAGAAAGACAGGGATATAATCTGCATAAGTACTAGCCTTTACCCATTCTGACCTGTCCCTTAAACATATCTCCTTTCCTAGGATCCCTGTATGATCATAAATTCTTCTTAATAAGGGGCCAATCTATAAACATATAGGAAAGTATCCACATAAACTTCTATTAATTAAAGGAATACTCACATCTTTATATAAGACCATTAACTTTTTATTAAATTGATGAATACATCAGGTATGTCTTACTTCCTCAATGTATGATACAGAAAAACACAATGAACTCCATGAATGCTTTACTTTGGTCTAAGCCAACAATACAAAGATCTGGAGGTCTATGTAGGGTAGGGTTTTTTTACTTTAGGATTTAGTTCTCCTTTAAAAGCACACTAACACACTTGCCAAATCACACAGCATCTAACCACTTAAAGGATCAGTAACATCAAAAAATTTTACCAAAAAGTTTGTTACAATACAATTACAAAATAAAAAAAATTAAAAATAGCAAAGCCTTTACAATGAAGAAGAGCTGGAGAAGGAGATCGGGGCAGAGGACACACTGTCAGTGAATAGCCAGGGGGAGAAATCGAGCGCCGCAGGATGGATGGTCGCCCTGTCGCCTTTTCTGAAGAAGAGGGGGAAGTGTCGATTCTGTAAGTTATTTCTTAATAAAGGCTTTGCTATTTTAAACTTTAATTTGTCTCTGTGTGTTTTTTTTCCCATTGTATTCTAACTAATTGTTTTGTAAACATTTTTGATGTTACTGGTCCTTTAACTCATAGCCAATTGGTTAGGTAACCAATAAGTGATTTGGCCTATATGTCATATTAAAAGATTTTTCCCCCTAATACAACTCACCTACACTGCAAGAGGGTGTCCCCAGAAATATGATCTAGTGTGGCGAGACTTGCTGGAAGCCACGGAGGAACCTTAACAAGATAATAGTGGCACAATCATATATCTCATTTATATTGGGGATTTGGAAATACCAAGTACAGTACTATAGCTAGACGGAAATAAATACAAATGTACAGAATCTAAATATGACAACTGATTATGATGTACTATGACAATCAAGGAAAGCTGGAACCAAAATTGATATAATGTTTATTAATTGTTTATTGTTACAAAATGCAAAATAAAAACCTTTAAAAAAAAAAAAAAAAAAAAAAAGATTTTTGACCCCCTGCTGCCAAGATTATTTTTGTGTTTGTGTCTACTGTGGTCAAGGGGCTGCACTACAAACCAAGAATAATAGCAATGTGTCTTTTACTTTAATATTTTGAAAAACAGTGTTTCTACGGGCGCCAGAGTTTAATTTGTCCTCCCACATTCTGACACTGTACTTATTGCCCCACACAGCCCCTAGGAGCCCTTGCCGTTCAGTTGTCACTCCACAGAGGAGCCACGGTAATAACGACTGCAGACAGCGAAGAGAGTAAACTCTACTTAGAAAAATTGCGTCCAGCTGTAGGTGAGTGTCGTTATTGTGGATTAAAATGACCCTGATGCATGTGAGTGAAGATTGTAGGATTGGCAGATCTTTCCCCATAAAAAAACAGCTTTATATAGAGCCTCATATAAATAATAAAGATAGATGACCCCTGCAGGCATTACCCTTACGTACAGGGATATTGGCAAATACATGTTATAGTTATGTGTAGTTAATTAAAAGCCCATCCTACTAAAAAACATCACCCCTTCTTTCCCAGCCCGTGTTATAGATATGACTAAAGGGAAAGTAGACCTGGCCGAGAGCTGTTTGGAGGAAACAGGTGGCCTTGGAGTGGACATTGTTCTCGATGCTGGAGGTATGGCATATATATGCTTGTCCCTGACTGGAGGAGCAGGGTATTGATGATCACTCTGGTGACTAATATTTACTTACTATTTGCTCTTAAATAACTAAACCCTAGAACCGAATATGGCTATAAATGCCTTATTTTATATAGTGAATTAGCCTAGAGATTCAGCAGCAAGGATACATTGCTTCAAAGTTGTGTACAGGAGCTCCCCATCTGGGATTTTGTTTGGCTATTCTTTGAGTGTCGGTGGCACGCACATGCTCAGTGTGCTCTGGGCTAAGTTATGTTAAATTTAGGGGTTGTTGCAAATCACAGCATGGAAGCGGACAGCCACAGGCATGAGTATTACATTCTGATGCAATTTCTAGGACTTTTATATTCTATTTATACAGTATATTGTGAGTGGGTCAAGTGATAACAGCCTAGAACATGTGCTGGGAATCAGCATAAAAAAATAAAAATGGGGAGCTACTGGAGGCACCTTTGGAGGAATAGATCTTCCCTGCTAAAGCAACCTTTTTCTTTCCGGGGACCGGTACAGTGGCAAATTCTTTTTGCAAGGGGGGAGTCGGGAGGAGGTGGGAGTCCAATTCTGGTCACTGGCGTCCAATTCAGGCGCGCCGGATTAATTTCGGTGGCCCAGGTAAGGACTGTCCACAGCACGGTTCTGGGCCACGGACCGGTGTTTGGGGACCTGTGGAGGGCTGAACCCCAGCACATATATGTGCAGCATTGCTACCCTACTTCTTTGTGAAGTTAGTCTCCTTTCAGAGATGATAAATTGAATTTTGCAGTGAGATTATATAATGAAGAAAACGTGGTCACTAAACCGAAACAGCTTCCTCACAAACATGACATCATAACGCTTCTCTCTGTTGGAAGCCACTGGGTCACTAATGAACAGAATCTCCAGGTAACTCAAATACTCTTTTTATATTAAATGTATTGACCAGTAATGGTGCATTATATTATTCTGGTCACTGGCATGGAGGAGTGGCCGACAATGTTTGATTGACAGCTGATATTTTTAAATGAGCTTACAACAGCTATGAATGCTTTAATAAAAATAGAAATTGGATTTCATGTTTCATTTGAAAAGGACTTTTATTTTACAGATTTTTATGTCTGGGTGACAGGTCCAGTTTAAGGGACAAATGCCTCAACAAGGGAAAGTTGTGCTCACCACTAATTTTTAAAAACATTAAGTGGGGGTGCAATGAGGCCTCTGCACTCAACCCATTATCAATATATTTAAAACATTGAGACATTTTGTGCCTTAAGCTACTAAAAAATGCCTTCCCAAAACAGGAATTGTTTATCCATATATTGCAATATATTTTTTATTTACGTCAAAGTCATCCCATATCTGGCCAGTCCTACTCTCAGATTGCATCTGTGTGTACAATTCTGTAAATGTTTTGTTCACAGTTGGACCCCCCCGACAGCCACCTACTCTTCTTTAAGGGAACCTCTCTTTCTTTTCTAAATGATGAAGTCTGGAATCTCTCCAATGCACATCAAGGGAGGTATCTTCATATCCTTTTTGTGAAATGTAACGCAAGCCAGTTCACCCACTCATGTATTTCATAAATTCTCAATAAACTGGCAATGTGGTGGCCTTACGGTTCTAATAACACTTTGTGTTCTGCGAATAACGTGTTTAATTGAGAAGGTGTAAGCGAAGGGGAAGGATTCTTCGTTTGAACATGCGGCAAGACTGATGGAATTGGGGGAGCTGTATTTTGGTCCTGCCCTGACCTACTCACCGGAGCTCTTTGTGCCAATGACGTCTGTGGAAGTGACATCATGACATACCTCACCTGTGCATGGGCGTCACTTCTGCCTGTGACCTGCACTAGATACCCGTGACCTGCACTAGATACCCCGTAGCCACCACCTCTGCCGCGAGATGCAGGGGTAGAGTGTATTTTTCAGGTACAAAAGTTTTATTTACCATATAGGCATCCGAGGGCCAACCCCTAAAGCCGCCACCCTAGTACAGGCTCTCAAGTGCGCTAAATACAGCCCCAATCTTAACCACTGATCTCACTTTGCTCTAATTTTGGATTATTGGATAGTATTGCATTTTGCATTGTTCTTTTCTATTTTTATTTTGGGTTTCTAGATGCCACTGGCATTACTTTGTACAGGACTGGACTGAGAATTAAAATAGGCCCTGACATTTCAGGTATACAAGAGGCCTATCAGCCCACATAGAGGCCCAAACAGCCTCCACCAGCCCACTAAATACTGACTTTATATGGGACCTTATAGCAGCCCCTCTGGCATTTGCCCTAACCCACAAATGGCCAGTCCGGGCCTGACTTTGTATGATGTTTTAACCTAGTGCCATGGAACACATGGCTAATATAATGCTGTAAAATGCAAGTTTTGATGTAACTGTTAAATTTAGCAATGAGTTGTAGTTTAATAGTGTACAGTAGAACATGCAATGATGTATGGTTTTCTGGGGTCAGCTTACCTTTGGGGGCTTTTGCCACACATAAAAATGCAGCCTCTAAATAAATATGTATGTTTAGCAAGTTTCATATTATGATATGATACAGACACTGCTGTCGACAATAAAACTGGCAAATTTTAGCACATCCTTAACAGATGCATCACATATCTTGAAAGATGTCATGGAGAAACTGTCCATTGGAATATTCAGGTACTGAAATTGTTCGTCTGAATTAACGATTAACTTCTCTTACAATGAAAAATAACATATTGTATTGTGGCGGAAGAAGCTTAAGAAACATAACAGATTTAATTCTTTCTACCTGAAATTGAAGTGACTAAGTATCTTGGTATCCAGAAATCAGAACTGGTACATAGAGACCATGGAAACTCTGACGTTTGTTTTACATTTTAGTGGGAATTGCCATAGAACACCTAAAGCTGGCCATAGATGCAAAGATCCGCTCGTTTGGTGACATCGCCAAGGGGCTCCGACGGGTCGGTCGGAAGAAAATCAAACCTTCCCGATCGATATTGTGGGCAGATATCGATCAGGATCACCCGTCGGAAGCCCCCATACACGGGTAGGTAAGCTGTCAAATTGGTCTAAACGACCAATATTGGCAGCTTTATCTGCTCATGTATGGCCAGCATAAAGTTTAAAGGGATACTGTCTTGGGAAAACATGCCATACACTGAGAGATCTGCACCTTGAGGTGGGCGATATCGGGCTGATCCACCCTAGGGCCCAACGATCGGATCATAACGGAGGCCATATGGGCGGTTGGATCGCTAGACCGCATCAACGAACAGATGTGGCCGTGATCCGACGGGGTTTTTAGTCCTGCCCGATCGACATCTGGCCGACTTTTGGCCAGATATCGATTTGGAAAGCCCGTCGGAGGGCCGCATACATGGGCGATAAGTTGCCGACTTGGTCTGTCCGCAGCTTTTATCGGCCTGTGTATGGCCACCTTTAGGGAGCTGTAATTTGGTTACCTTCCCATTGTTCTGTTGTTAGGCTGCTGGTGGCAGGGGGAAGGGAGGGGGTGATGTCACTCCAACTTGCAGTAAAGAGTGACTAAAGTTTATCAGAGCACAAGTCACATATTGTCAATTTCCCAGCTGCCCCAAGTCATGTCTAGTACAGGGGTCCTTAACCTTTTTTGCTCGTGAGCCACATTTAAATTTAAAAAAGAGTTGGAGAGCAACACAAGCATGAAAAAGTCCATGTGGATGTCAAATAAGAGCTCTGATTGGCTTTTTGGTAGCCCCTATATGGACTGGTAGCCTACAGGAGAGAATGTTTGGCAGGACATCTGTTTTTTATACAACCAAAACTTGCCTCTAAGCCAGTAATTCGAAAATAAACACCTGCTTTGAGGCCACTGGGAGCAACATGTTACTCGTGAGCTACTGGTTGGGGATCACTGCTCTAGCACAACGTCAGATTTCAAAATGAAATCTAAAAAAATCTGTTTGCTCTTTTGAGAAATGGAATTCAGTGCAGAATTCTGCTGGAGCAGCACTATTAACGGATTATGAAAAAAACATTTTGTATCCCTTTAATTAACACCCTATAACGTAGCTGGCAAATATATGGAACACCAGTTTTTTAGGTACTCTGTCTATACTACCCTAGGGCTCCTGCAACCTTTACAACAGTCATAATTATTTTAGCTGCATTTCTGTTTTAACCTACTCTATAATATAATAATACTTATCTCAGAGCATTACTTACTGATACTTTGAAATTCTTTGTGAATGTTTTCTCTTCAGGCCTCAGTTGGATGACCCTGTGCCGTTGTATGAATCTAAAGTTGTCATGGAAATGGTTCAGAAGAATGAAGTGAGGAAGAGGCAGGTTGTTCAGTTCTGAAAGTTTGCAAGGACAAGTTTTTTATCAAAGGTTCTGTTTTCCCCCGAAAAAAATGTTTTTTTGCCCAAATCAGAAAATGCTAAAATCAATGTCATGTAGAAGTCAATGGCAGGGGTCCCTTTAACCATTGGAAAATGTTTTTTGCCTTCATGATTTTCGGGTGTTTACAGTGGTTTGCACTAGAAAACTCAATAAATTTGAGTATTCAAGGTTTTTTAGCCTATAAACTCAATACATTCCAGGTATTGGGGGTTTTGCCCAATTGCATTCAATCAAGTTTTTACATTTGGGTTTTTTCCTAAATAAGCAAACATTCGAGTGAGTTTATTCAAGGTTAAAAAAAAAATCACAATAGGATATTCATGCCTCTAGAGAGGTCTCATTTGGTTATATCTTCCCCTGTCTCAGATACATGTGGTCAAGCTGAGGAAAGGCCAGGGTCTGTGTTGGAGGATTGAATAGGATATGCTTCATTCATGATAAGAATAAAGAACCTCCTGTTGTAAAATATAAGGCTATTGTATGTCACCGAGGAGTTCCATGACCATATAAAAACACCAGGTTGAGTTAAACAGGTCATGATACTCCAAGGTGACCAACATCCTCATATTTTGCAACTTTATTTTTTATTTATAATACAGAAGTTTACGTAAGTCATGTGACAGAAATGACATCACTAAGCTCCGATTATAACCAATGACATCACTAAACACCATTACTAAGGACATAAGACAATGAATATCTTGTAAATCGTATCCTTATAAAGGTTTCTTAATGATGTCATCAGTTATAATAATCATAGCTTATTATAACCAATTACATCACTAAGCACCGTTTATATAGTGGATAATTTACCCCCTAATGTCATTTATAAAGTTATTATAAGTAGAGGAGTTTGTGACCATATAAAAGCACTAGGCCGCAGATCAAGTGCTTTTATACAGGTCACATAACTCCGAGGTGACTTTATATCTTTATAAATTTCAGTAGGGAGTACATTATGCATTATAATCTACAGTGAAATTTCGGGAGGGGGCTGGGGGGGGTCAGCGTCCATTATGGTCGACCGGCGTCCAATTTGGGCATGTTTTCTACTCCCATCCATAGAAAAAGTAAGAAGAACATAATGATAACATCAGAGCTATATGAAAATGCCAGGCTCCAGTTCCCCATTCACAATGAATGTACATAAAGCAAATGTGTGTGGCTACATCTATATAATACACAAAATCCATCAATATCTTGCAAATTATATCCTTATAAACGGTGAGTTCTGATGTCATTAGTTATAAACGGTGAGTTCTGATGTCATTTCTGTCACATGACTCACTGAAACTTGTGTATTATAATAAATAAAGTACCCCCAGTTGCAAAACATGAGGATATCAGAAGTTACCTCAGAGTTCCATGACCTGTATATGTTATATGGTCATGAAACTCCTCGGTAACTTATAATATCCTTATATTTTACAAGAGGGGGTACTTTATTCACTATATACATCTATATACATATCACCACTGATGGGGTGTAAGCATGTGACTTCTATATGTCTGTAACATAATAGTGAGGTATTCATATAATATTTCACCTTATAAAGCAGCTTTGGGAGAGGGGGGGTCGTCGACCTTGTAAACTGTTCTAAGTTGATACATTTAGTTTCTTATCTTTGTCCCTGCTGAGTAGAATCCCTTAGTCATTAATAGCAACTGTTAGAACTGATACAATAGTTGCTAATACTCCAGAGAAATGGATCAACAAAGGGGCAGGTTTACTATTGGTTGAATTTGAGGGTGAATTTACCCTCGAATTCGACCAATCGAATTGTGGTTGAATTGAAATCCTTCGAATGTCGAATTCAAAGGATTTTACCTCAATTCGATCGAACGATAGCAATAATTTGATCGATGGATTATTCGATTTTATATATATAACGTCTGAGAGCAATCTGCTTCTGGTTTCTACTTTCTTTGTGTGGGTGTGCATGTGCAGTACAGCGAAAAGCTCTTCTTAATGAAGAAGTCTGCTATTTCATTCTACTGCGCATGCATCTGCCCCGGGAAATTTAAAGTAAGAAGAAGCTGGAAGAGGATCGCTCCGTGGTGCTCACTGGTATAACCCTGGACTGGTACAGTTTTCTCCTAATAGGAGCACCGGACCAGGGTGTGAGGTACGTAGATACATTCGCTTGGGGGTACCTAACTTTTGGCCACCCCAATTAAATATGCCTTTGCTTCCCCTTTAAAGAAG
>CM044433.1:9180111-9194818 GCA_024363595.1 Xenopus borealis
TGCACAGCCTATCTGTTTACCCAGTTTTTACTTTTATACTGAACAATTCCTTTAAATGAAGGGCAAGTCATGTGTTAATGAACAGTGTTTTAGGGCAGAGACAGAGGAGAAGATTCGCGGACATTTAGTTGCCTGAAGACAAATTGCCTCTTCTTCGGGCAACGAATCTCCCCGATCTCTAATCTTTAAATGGTGAAGCAAGTTTGGAAAGCGAAGCACTCAGAGTGCTGTCCCACTGGCGATTTAGATCCTAACTGGCGGGGAGGCCGTTCGGGGAGATTAGTCGCCTGTAGAAGAGGCGTTTGGTCACCAGGCGACTAAATCTCCCGAATCTTCTTGTCTGTCACTTCCCTTAGGTGTGAACCAACCTTGTTTGCTGGAAAAGATCTTGCTTTAGCAGCTATGGATACCCAGCACTCTGTAGGCTGAACACTGCCCGAGGTTCAGTCAAAAGAAAGATCTTCGTTGGGGGAAAAACCATGTTTTGTGTCCCCTATTTTAGTTTACTTCACTAAGGTCGCAGATTGAGTCTGGAACTGCTGCAAGGGCCAGTTTTTGGTGTCCCAATAGAGGGCCCTTCAAGCCAGGCGCCAATTTCTGCCCAGCTGGACCAAGCTTTTTGTAATTTGTTGCCCATATTTTAAAGGGAAACGGTCATGGGAAAACATGTTTTTTTTTAAACACATCAGTTAATAGTGCTGCTCCAGTAGACTTCTGCACTGAAATCCATTTCTCAAAAGAGCAAACCGATTTTTTTTTATATTCAGTTTTGAAATATGACATGGGGCTAGACATATTGTCAATTTCCCAGCTGCCCCGGTCATGTGACTTGTGCCAGCACTTTAGGAGGGAACTGCTTTCTGGCAGGCTGTTGTTTTTCCTTCTCAATGTAACTGAATAGTACACAGTGGGACATGGGTTTTACTATTGAGTGCTGTTCTTAGATCTACCAGGCAGCTGTTATCTTGTGTTAGGGAGCAGTTATCTGGTTACCTTCCCATTGTTCTGTTGTTAGGCTGCTGGGTGGGGGAAAGGGAGGTGGTGATTTCGCTCCAACTTGCAGTAAAGAGTGATTGAAGTTTATCAGAGCACAAGTCACATGACTTGGGGCAGCTGGGAAATTGACAATATGTCTAGCCCCATGTCAGATTTCAAAATGAAATATAAAAAAATCTGTTTGCTCTTTTGAGAAATGGTTTTCAATGCAGAATTCTTCTGGAACAGCACTATTAACTGATGCATTTTGAAAAAAAAATTTCCCATGACAGTATCCCTTTAATCTGTGTGTGCGTAATGCAAATGAAAATCTGCCTAATGTTACAGAATATCCAAAACTTTCCTATCCTTGAAATCCCAAATGATCTGTTTGTGTGGGAAGATGGCAAGACTTTGCTGGGGGATATTTATTTAGGAGTATGTTCTTGGGTAACTGTTACAATATGTCCACCTGGTAGGCTGCAACGCAGAACTCGGAGGGTTTGCAGGCCTGTTTGATCTGAAGGCTGCTGGGTACGTCGATCCCATCTTGGTTTCTGGGACTGATGGAGTTGGCACAAAACTGAAGGTAATGCCCCCTTTACATTTGTTCCTCCAGAACTTGTAGTGGAACATAAAGTCAGTGCTTTTGATTTTGGGAGATGTCGCCATATTGCAGGCCAGTCACTGGGAATAAATGATCTTACCTTGCTTGTAAAGTCCTGCTGCTTATCCTGAGAAAAGCAACTGGCCAAATGCCACACCAGCTTCATCGCTTCTTGGCCTTTTGGCTAAGATCAAGTGTAGTATCTTGTCTAGCCATGGGTAGAGGCATCTAAGCTAAGGGATGTCCATGCAGTTGTCCCTCATTGGTGAAGCGGAGAAAAACTTGATCCTCTGGCCAAAGGGCTGGCTGTAATGAGAGCTCGAGCTAATGCGCCCCAGCACTTGCAAACCTGGAATGCCAGAGGAATGCACTGGTGTTTGGAGCACTGGCACTTCCGCACTCAAGTACTTTATTACAAGCACTATGTTCTTATGCCCGGAGCTTTTGGCTAGGCGCTAAGAAATTTTTGGGTCTGCACACAGCTGTACTTTTATTCAATTCCCCACCCCTATTTATTTTTTTTTAATGGCACTTAGCACTTAATGCACTTATTTTTTGGATGGGTGCAATGCCTCCGGGTGTACTCTTGTCCAGGGGGGAGATGTGTGGCCATCTGGTTGCTTCTCCCCCTGAACCCTGGCACATGATGGGCGCAAACGGGCCTCTTCGGAGGCCGATTGTTCCTTTCCCTTCGGGATGGGAGAAAGGGGTCCCCCTAGGCTTGCGGCGAATGGGATCCGAAGACCCTTGCCCACTGCCTGTGCCTTTTGTGCCGGGGGGTTGGGAATAAAGGGCTTCACCTTAGCTTTAGTAACGGTGGGGCTGAAGACCCAGTTTTGTCCTGGTGCCTTTTGGGCTGGATGACCCGGTGTTTTTATGGGGGGGGGGTCTTAGTCTTTTTAAGATTAAGACCCATTGCACCCCCTGCTCTTGTGTGACACTTTGTAGTGGAGGTTTTTCGTTGGAGCATGCTCAAGCTCCTTAAATATAAAAAAAACAGCTTCATAGCCAGCCTTGTCTGATTCCGGAGAAGCTGTAACACTAGACTACATGCTGGTCAGTTCTTTTTTCCTGAGAAGCTGTTACACCGAGTCCTCCATGTTTAGAAGACAAGACGCTGGTCAGTTCTTTTTTCCTGAGAAGCTGTTACACCGAGTCCTCCATGTTTAGAAGACTAGACGCTGGTCAGATCTTTTTTCCTTAAAAGCTGTTACACAGAGCTCTCCATGTTTAGAAAACTAGATGCTGGTCAAGTCTTTGAGTGGGTTGCTTAGACCAATGAGTGTATCATGCATAATCTGGGCAAGATGCATAGCGGCCCTGCAGATTAATGCTGCAAGAGTTGCAGCAGGTTGGCTCCCACATATATCTTCTAAAACCTGATTACTGGCCCTTCAAACTTAACTGTCACCCACAGAGAAATAACCAACATTGCCAGATCATCACAGTCTGTGTTTAATACCTTTAATTGTTTTACTAGTCCTGACTGTATCGATATTTGTGTTCTAGTCCTCAGACGTTAATGACATTCTACAGGTGTAGCTTAGAAACCACTTTGTGTTTCCGCTCATTCTCTTCAGCTATAAGTATCATAGCATATGTATTCCACGTACTAAGTTTTAAGATAATAGTAGAGTTTCTATGCATGACTCTACGTGACCTATCTCTTCCATATCCTGTGATGTTCATCTGATCTCCAATCTCTGTTTTTACAGATTGCACAGGCCTGCAATAAGCACGACACCATTGGGCAGGACCTGGTCGCTATGTGTGCCAACGATATTTTGGCGCAGGGGGCAGAGCCTCTGTTTTTCCTGGATTATTTTGCATGTGGTTCCCTAGATGTGGCGGTGGCTGAATCTGTGATTTCTGGAATAGCTGCAGCATGCAAAAAGGCTGGTTGCACTCTACTAGGTAACACTTGGGGAGGGGAATTGTGGGGGGTATCCTAAAGGCACTAATTCTCTTTTGTGATCATTCAATCCCAAGTCTGCTGACTCATCATTCTCTTTGTGTATCATGGTATTAATAAGCCACTGATTCTGAAAGGCAGTATAATATTGTATTGTTTACTGTATCTGTCCGCTTGTGTACATGGCAGGGGGTGAAACAGCTGAGATGCCGGGAATGTATTCTCCAGGAGAGTATGACCTTGCTGGGTTTGCTGTGGGGGCTGTGGAAAGAGGCCGGATGCTGCCACAGTTGGACACAATACAAGCTGGAGATTTGGTTATAGGAGTTGCCTCTTCTGGAGTTCACAGCAATGGCTTCAGCCTTGTGAGGAAGGTTCTAGAGAAGTCTTCTCTAGATTTCTCCCATTCAGCACCAGGAGGCTGCGGTGACCAGACTCTCGGTAAGAGCCATAATGCTAACTATTCACATAGGGACTTTTGCTTATCTGTCATTTATTGTCATTGCTTATCATATATTTATTACAACTTTTGGTGGGGGCCCAGAAAAATTTGCTGTACAGGACCCCGTGACTTCAGAAGGTGATTCTGGGGTAGCTATTGACCTTGCTCTAGTACCTCTTACAAAGCAAGTAAACCCATAAAAAGTCCATTTATCTGAGCTGTAAATACATCATTGCTGTGCCACAAACTGACTACTGTAAAAGGGAGCAACATGGTCTTCACTATACACCTTTTCCTTTTTTTATTGGTTCACTATCTGTGGCCCATTTGTGTTCAAGTGATCTGACCAATCTCTTCCGTTTCAGGAGAGCTTCTGCTGACTCCAACAAAAATTTACAGTAAGACTCTCCTACCTGTTCTGAAATCTGGGAGTGTGAAGGCCTATGCACATATCACTGGAGGAGGCCTACTGGAAAATATCCCTCGAGTCCTTCCGTCATCTGTTGGCGTCTCGCTGGGTAAGGAACACCAGTACTTTAATGACACTGACCAGTGTTGCATGGCAAGTATTATACAAGCCACTATATTGAGATTGTAGATTATTTAGACAAGGATGTTGGCTAAAAATACAGGCTCTGCATTTTCAAATATCTAATTCTACAAACCAGTAAGAAAATTAATAGCATTAAATCGATCGTATTGCTTGTTGGCTCTCAGATGCAAGTTGCTGGAAGATTCCGGGAATCTTCTCTTGGCTGCAGAAAGTGGGAAACCTGTCTGAGGAAGAAATGGCCCGAACGTTTAATTGTGGGATTGGTGCAGTCCTAATAGTGGGGAAAGAAATGGCCGGACAGGTTCTGAGAGATGTGCAGAGAGAAGAGGAAGCCTGGATCATCGGAGCAGTCACCCCACGTCCTAAAGGTAGCACCCAAAATGTGTCAAAGATAATACTTTTAGAGATAAGCTGAAATGGGTGCATAAGGCTAGCCAATTGTATTACATGACTTACACTGCTGCCCTGCCAATATAAATTACTGCTTTTTCTCTCCTCCTTGCTTCTTTCACATTTTTATAGCACTGTGTGACACTTTATGTACCCAAACAAGTAACTGAATTTCTCTTACCATGTGAAAGACTCTTGCAGTGTTGAAATAAAAAACCTGATGGAAGCTTTTGCAAGAAGCAGCTCCGAGCTGAAGCAGTATGTGCCCGAACAAACCTCCAGCCTGCAGGGGGCAGCAAACAAAGGCAAAGTGCGAGTGGCTGTCCTCATCTCTGGGACAGGTAGGAAGTCTTTCTCATTGAAAAGTTTTGCGGCTTTCTGCTTGGTCCTTAGCAAAGAGTTCTTGCCATACCTTCTTGATTATACCAAGTCTAGTTAACTCTATTGCTCCATGTTTTAAAGGGACAAATATGGAGGCCTTAATAACAAGCACTAAGGCATCAGACAGCGCAGCTTCCATAGCTCTTGTCATATCCAACAAAGCTGGAGCTGGAGGACTGAAGAAAGCGGAAAGTGCTGGTATCCCTACAGTTGTAAGTCAGGCTACTGCTTTTTGCATTAAGGACTTTTAAAGGGGAAATGATTCCATTCACAATCAGGTTAGCGGGCTTTACTTTGAAACAAAAGCTTGATATTGTTGTCTTCTTGTTTAGGTGTTGGACCATAAGCAGTACAGCAGCCGTCTTGAGTTTGACAATGCCGTTGATAAAGTCCTTCAAGACTACTCCATTCAGTTTGTCTGCCTGGCGGGATTCATGAGAATTTTATCTGGACCCTTTGTTAAAAAATGGGAGGGTAAGTTCTGTAAAGAATTTGTATTAATTCTGAAAGTATCGGGGAATGTAATATTGTGCCCAGCTTACTCTGTGTTTGTTAACCAAGAGCAACCGGTTAACTTAGTAAATATTTGCTCATTACTAAATACCAGTTTCTGCTGTAAAGCTTAAAAAACATTGTATGAAGGCTTAACTTTCCCTTTCCTTGCAGGGAAGATTCTCAATGTCCACCCATCTCTGCTGCCTTCATTTAAAGGAGCCAACGCACATAAACTGGTACTGGAATCTGGCGTGAGGGTCACGGGTTGCACCGTTCACTTTGTCGCTGTAAGTTTTGGTTTCCCAAGTGGGTCTCTGATATAGATGGTTGTGCTTCTGTGCTCCAATGCAATCTTGTATTCTTTGCAGGAGGAAGTGGATGCTGGGGCTATAGTGTTCCAGGAGGCTGTTCCTGTGGAGCTGGGTGACACCGAGGAGACCTTGTCAGAAAGGGTTAAGAAGGCGGAGCACAGAGCATTCCCAGCAGCACTGCAGCTTGTGGCCAGTGGTGCTGTCAAACTGGGACCAGATGGCAAGCTGAGCTGGAGTTTGCCAAATAGATGCTAGTAAGAAACAATACAGACCTACCATATTGACTTGTATGATTGGAGGCTACCAACTAGAAATGCTGTTAAATTGCATACATTGCTTCACTTCATATGCTAGGTCATCACACGGTGCCTTAGTATCTACTTTTCTACTTTCTAATTAGGAAGTATCAGATAGGGTTAGCTATCCTGCACTTAAGAAAACCTGTAGCGAGGCATCCATGCTTATTGCATAATCACTTGCTTATTGATTACTTCAATATGGGGGACCTTTTACTGGAGACTCTGCCCCAAGACTCATCCTCATAGCACTGCTCTCTCTGCTTTGTATTCCTTTATATTTCTGGTTAGATTATCCTGAGCTGCCTCCTTTAATTAATTACATATAGATATGTTCCCCGTTTATCCTCTCTCCTCTTTCCCAATAGAACTTTATCTGTGCCGGAGGTTTATATGTGAATCAACAATCTTCAACTGCTTCTAAATCTTTTTGCATTCAAGAACCTGAAGATGGCTGCCTGCTAAGAAGACGCTAAAGAGACTATAATGTGTAATGCCTGCCTTACACACTTATCTTCTATATGCTGCTTCTGTCACACTGGGAACCTGCCATTATTGTTATTGCTAAGGAGGCACCATGGGGCTGTATGCATACATTTGAGAATAACTTGTAGGTAATGTGGCCCTTATAGACAATAAGCTAAGTCTTTTGCCAAGTACCCAGTAGGGGGTAGTTTTTCCTTATATCTTGTTCAATACCCAATACTTTGAAATATTTTACATGTTTTCACTACATACACATTGACCTTGTGTCTGTTGATATGTTGAGTTTATCATCCATTTATTTGTCCTTATACAGTTATTAGTCATTGAGGGTTTTTCTTATTGCCTGAATATTGTCCCATTTGTTTTCTCTTAGAACAGAGCTAAATGAGAAACACCAGTTACCATCATGACCCTCATTCAAACCATAGACTTTGGGATGGCAACTACTTTTTTTTTTTAACAAATGCAAAAACAAGGGAATTGAAAAGGGTCTATTAAAGTTGCCCCCCTCCCTTCCTTGTTGGGTCTTGTAGTTGCTCCAAGTGTTATTTAAGCTGGGCACACAAGGGCCTAAACAACTAGATCATCCCAATATGATCCAGTGCATTGGTGGACAAATTGGGTAAAGTTCTGCTCATCAGATGAGTGGGGCCAAATTGGGATGGTGCAGTTATTTGGCTCCTGGGCCAACAATCCAATCTCAGTGGGGGCCTACGAATACTATCAGGAGAGGACTACATTAATGTGCTCATTGTTAGAACACGGAGCAGCATATTTACAACAAATATTATTGTTGTATAATCCCACTGCCCCTTTTTTTTGTGCTAACGACACTTCTAACATTCCAGCCATTTCACTTTAGTGCTTATCTAATGGTAAACCATTTTTTTCTAGAAATTGTCTAGTTCAAAAGACAACTGCTTTACAGGCACATATAGGTACAGATCCATTGGCACTATATCACTTAATACACATTTTATATTTGCTTGAAAATAATTGGGGATGCACCGAATCCACTATTTGGAATTTGTGTGAATCCTGCATAAAATACTGAACCGACCTAGGGACAGGGCATGAAAAATAGAAAAAAGTTTCTTCTTCTTTGTCCTTGTTTTGTGACAAAACGTTGTGTGATTTGCCTTCAATCCCCTAATTTGCATATGCAAATTTGCATTCAGATTAGGTTTGGCCAGGCACGAGAATCCTGTTGAAAAAGGTTGAATCCCTAAAAACAATCCAATCCTAAAGCCCTGCTTTGTTGAGGACCCAGAGGATACGGCTGAGATCTTGTGACAGAAAGGTTGACTTCAATTTCCAATGAACCATCAGTAATTTTCACTCCCATTGTTACCAATTCCATAACTCTCCATAAGTCAAAATCCCAGCCTGCTCCCCTTTAGTATCTAAAGTATTTATTGGCTTTCATAAAGCTTAGGTTATTTCCAGAATGTTCTTGCATTTCTGTTCTAGAAGGTCTTCATACTTTGTTCCAGAATTTCCTCATCCTAATGTTGCATTCAGTATGTAACCCATTCTGACCATGGCAGTTTTTCACAATAAACAACTCTTTGCTAACAAGCCAATGTGGTTGTTTTTTGTTTTTTTTGCCAAACTGAACTTTGGCATACGATTAGTGGATCAGTATGTGTTGATAGTGACTGAAGCTCTGGAGAAGATATCTTATTTCACAGTTGGAAGGAGAAGTCTAACTCTGTTGTCTATAGTTTAGCCTCTGACCTTGCTGCAGATATGTACAGGCACACACTATATAGAAACTTTTGTGCAATAATACAGTTAAGCAGCACAGTGTGTGCCTTGTACACATAAAGATGTGTGTGTTGACAAGATAATATAATTCTGAATATTTCATAGTTCCCAACATTCACAAAACAATATTTGATGGAGAGACCACATACAATAACTGCACCCATTTACACAAAGCCCAAGATACACAGGGAAGTAAAATTTGGGTGATCTGCTCTTTCATTCTTTGCCCATCCGGAATACTGTACTGTCTTCTGCTAGCTGCACCGTTCCACTGGCCACTAGAATGATGGCCTTAGCCATTGCTCTGGATTTGGCTTCTTCCATTTGTTCATTCACAGACACTTCAGTATTGTCCTCTCCTATAAAGGTCTCTTGCACAATCACTGGTCCAGGACTGATTCCAGCCTGCACAAAACATGCAAAACACTTCAGGGCTAGGTTAATACAATTTAATTACTAAACCAGCTACTTGCTATGTGTTTTAGGGTTGGGAAACTATTCAGATTTTCTCCAAGTCATATTGGGGGACACAGGGACAATGGGGTATAGCTGGTATCCCTAGGAGGCAGGACACAACCTTAATAAAAAAACGACTCCTCCTCCACTGGCTATACCCCCAGCAGGCGGAGCTTAGGTCAGTTTGTTTGGTAATCACTAATATTAGGAAAATTCTCCAATTATTTGTAATGAATGTTAAAACAAAATTATTGCTTAAGTATTACTTGTTGTCAGGGGAGAACCTTATGGGAACCCTTTTGGCGCATCCTCACCACAGACGCGAGCCTATTCGGATGGGGACCAGTTCTAGACAACAGAACATCACTGGGGAAGTGGAATCCAACCGAAAGACTGTTACAAATCAATCTGCTCGAAGTTCGAGCAATGCGACTTGCCCTGATCCATTGGCAACAGGAACTGAAGGGTCAGTCAGTAAAAGTGCAATTGAACAACTCCACGGCAGTGGCCTACATCAACCACCAAGGGGGAACAAGGAGCAAAGCAGCCCTGAACGAGATCAGGCTCATCTTCAGCTGGGCAGAGACCCACCAAGTCCAACTGTCCGCCATCTACATCCCAGGCCTACAAAACTGGGAGGCAGACTTCTTAAGTCAACAGTCCTTAGACCCCGCACTCTGTGATCTATCACAAATTGGAGTGCGATTCTGTGTGAAGATATTTTAATCTCTTCTTCACTAATAATAATATATAATTTGTTTCTGTGCATACATAGCACTCTTTGAATAGAACATGTATAAATAACTTTAAAAAAAGACTACACTTTTAGAGAAGAAGAGATGTAGCCACTACATTTCCGATAATTTCATGTGCTCAATAAGCACCCTTATTATAATTGGTTAACTGATATAGTATACTGATGTTTTGCTCTAATGGCCGTATAAATATTCAGTTTGGATTCAGGCTATACTGTCATGGCTGCCTCCTACTTAATTCATTACTTCTTTGGTCAGCACTACAGGGATTAATGGGAATGCATGTGGCTGCTGCCATTAAAGTGAAGGCAACCATCCTTCCACAATGGTGAGATACAGTTTTTTTACACAATAATGCACATTTGAGCATTTTTTTTTCTGATGACATAGTTGTCATTTGAAGGAGACACTGTATGACAAACAAGAAAGTGGTGGTGCATTATACTCTTTTAAATACAGATGAAGAGTGCTCAAGGAAGTATGGAAAATGTTTGCAAAAACCTTATTAGTCCCGTCCATCCGTTCCAATTCCTGATGCCGTATTTCCCAGGCTGTTTAGAGGAGCAGGTGGCACTCCGCACACTGTACTGTAGGACAGGAACCAATCGGCAGCTAGTCTGACCTGACCAGGAACTGAAGCCTGTCTTTGTGACTGTAGGACTGTGATTGGCTGCCCCCTTCCTACTGTGCTTCTTGCAGGGACTGTTGGGACACACCCACCCCTCATTTGAAACAACAACAGGGTCCATATCTATAGAGAGCTTCAATAAAGGGGGCTTTTCCTAACATAATTTTTAGACCAGGTTTTTTTTTTATCCTACATGTCTCCTTTTAAGTATATCACAGGCAGTCCTAGTGGTGGCATGCGTTTCACCAATACCTGGTGTAAATGGGCTAATGTGCCTACCTATGCAGGTAGACACATTAGCCACTGGCCTTTTTATAGATTATTTTTCTCCTGCATCACATTGGGATCAACCCTATAGGACATTACATGAAAGTGTTGGGTTTTGCATGGAACTTACAAGCAAGAAACAGACCGTGCAGCCATAGACTCTCAATCGCTCTTGGAGAGGTTCTTTCATCTTCAATGAAGGGGAAAGATATGGGCACAGATTCATTAATTTGCCTAAAGGAGAAAAAAATCACTAATATTAGGAAAATTCTCCAATTATTTGTAATGAATGTTAAAACAAAATTATTGCTCAAGTATTACTTGTAAGGGCAACTGTATATGGTATTAAACATGTAAGCTTGACCATATAGATAGACAACTTGCAGGAAAATTCTCAAGGAATGTGACCATTGAGCCTGGTGCTCTAACAATGTAATAGTGTGGAACTTGGCTGGATGAGTGATCTGATTGTCCTGTAAAATAACTTTGAATTGAAGTGAGAAACTGGCTCATGATTTTGCAATTATTTTTGAACCTTGTAGAAAGCAGTCAGTCAGTCTTCAGATTAACCAGGGAGACTTCAAGGATGGAATTATGCAGAAACAATTGGCAGGGGACCCATTTGTCTCCATTTACACATTTCACCAAAGATTTACTTTGTATAAATATGTGTATGTTTCTTACCTTTCCACTTACTCAGAAAGTCATCAGACAGATTTCTGACAAACCCAGCAAAGCAGATGAGCTCAATGGAAAATTCCTCCAGCACTTTGCAGATGGTGCTCTCAAATTCAGACTGGCACCTGCACAGTGTACGGTCAATCACCTGAGGCAACAGGAAGAGCATGAAGGCAAACTAAAGCTGGCCATACATACGGAGAGACTCTAGTTTGCAATTGGTTTTGATTTTTTATTGTTTGTGGATTTATAGTTATTTAGCTTTTTATTCAGCAGCTCTCTAGTTTGCAGTGTCAGCAATTTGGTTTCTAGGGTACAAATTACCCTAGCAACCCTGCATTGATTTGAATAAGAGACTGGAATATGAATAGGGGATGGACTGAATAGAATGATAAGTAATAAAAAGTAACAATAACAATATATTTGTAGCCTTACAGAGCATTTGTTTTTAGATGGTGTCAGTGACCCCCATTTGAAAGCTGCAAAGAAACAGAATAAAATTGCAAATCATTAAAAAACTAAAAGTTAACCACCCCTTTAACATCTTCAAATGGTTCCAGGGACCTCTGCCATTGACTCCTACATGACCTCCACAGATTTTAGATCAGTGATCCTGACTAGAATCACCCTGTTATTTTCCAAGTTTCATTGAATACTCATATTTTTGTTGCAGTTTTACTGTCATAAATTAAGGCCCTAAAAGTTTCTTATGAGCATTATGTTTTTAAGAAGATTTACTTATTAGCACTATAGTAGCACCTGGTTCTATTAATTCTATTAAAGTGGTTGTTCACCTTTAAGTTATCATTTAGTATGTTATATAATGGCCAATTGTAAGCAACTTTTCAATTGGTCCTCATTGTGTTTTATAGTTTTTTAATTATTTGCCATCTTCTAGCTCTATCCAGTTTTCAAATGGGCATCACTCACCCTGTGTAAAAAAACAAATGCCTATACTTTGTGTCTCTGCACTGTATGTTGTCTATATGTTTAGTGCACAGTAGGTCCAATGGCAAACATACTCGTGTTGTAATCCCAGCTCCCGCAGCTCTTCTTAATTCCTCCATGGCAGCCTTGTTAGATACAGCAAGGGACAATTTTGCACAACTTCCAGGCTGCCTTGTAGCATCTATAAGAAGATTCAGTTTGGTACCTTCAAGTGAAGAAGACAAAAGTTACTGTGTATTGCTCTGAATCCTGACGGGAACCAGAATAGTTCTACTGGAAAATGCTAATTCTATACCAAAAAACCACATTACAAAAACATAAACCTGGGTTCCTTAAAGGGAAACAATTAAATCAGCTTTACCTTTTATTCTGTCTTAACCAAACATAAATTTAATCTAGTTGGTTCCACTGCACTGTATGAATGTGAGAAAAGATGGAAATGACAGGTTAGCTGAACAGTACAATCCTCACACTGGGGGTCATTTATCAACACTGGGCAAAACTTGCCCATGGGCAGTAACCCATGGCAACCAATCAGATTGCTGCATTTATTGTTATGCTTGCAGCTAGCTTTAAAAAGCTAATCACTGATTGGTTGCTATGGGTAGCTGCCCATGGGCAAATTTGCCCTGTGTTGATAAATGAGCCCCACTGTCCTTATCTACTTAATATACTGAGTACTGAAAATGGCAGTTCACTGAGTATTGCCAGAGCTTGCCTGGGCTAGAGATGAAGACCGCGACTTTCTGGATATTGCCTGATGCTTGGTGAACCTTTATGCTCTTGAGTAATGGGAAGGAATTCATTCTCAGGGCTTCCAGCATATGAGTAACGTGTACATGAGAAATTTCTGCAGTAAAGAGTCCATAGATAATTAGACATTTACATAGTTTGTGGTTTCTAGTGGCTGCAAGGTATATGACAATATACAATCAACAGTATGCAGCGGTATGTGCCTATAGTAGGGATGCACTGAATCCACAATTTTGGATTCGGCCGAATCCTTTGCAAAAGATTCTTCCAAATACCGAATCTGAATTCTAATTTGCATATGCAAATTAGGCATGGGAAGGGGAAAACATTTTTTACTTCCTTGTTTTTAACAAAAAGTCATGCGATTTCCCTCCCCGTACCTAATTTGCATATGATTCGGATTTGGTTCGGCCGGGAAGAAGGATTTGGCCGAACCCTGCTGAAAAAGCCAGAATCCTGTATTCGGTGCATCCCTAGGCTATAGTGGTTTTCATAAGACAACATAATGTCCTGTAGATGAACGTTGCTAAAATGGTAATTTAATGCAGCGGTTCTCGATTCCCTGATCATGGCATACAATATTTCTTAACTGGCATAACCTGGTCGATGTGGAATTAAAGCACCAATTAGCCAGGCCTCTTCTTGCTTCTGTAACTGCAGCACAATCTTCTGAGCAAAACTCTTCTGGGCTATGAGCACAGCCCCAAGGCCACAGTTAAAATTGGAGACCATCTCCTGCTCCGACAGGGCGCCTTCTTTGTACAGCCAAGAGAAGATTGCTGGTATCCTCCAACAGAGAGCGTCTGAAAGAACACAATATCAAGTATTCTACTCTATGTTCAATCAATAATCACTATTATACGAACATTAGGTTGCATCTTGATATGGATTCAACTATTTTTCTTAAATGTTATTCCTCAGAAATAACTATTTGATTTTTCTATCTGAATGTATTATCATAATATGATAACATATATATGAAATTATAGCAATTCCAGTTTTGGTAAGCAAAACATAAAAACATTTAAAGTGACTTTCAATAAATCTATAAGTGAATTAAGTACAGTACAGTAATAGGCTGAACCAGATTGTTTAGGTTTTTGCTCTTATTTATAAATCAGTTTTACTGCTTACCTACAATTACCCCAAGTGATTGTGGAAGGACACGTTGAAAACTTTGCAATAACCCTTCAGTAATAGGAGCAAAGGCTCTGATGTGCCCAGACTGGATAATTGAAAGCAGCATATTGCTGTAGGCAAGGGATGGGTTCAGTACCATATCTCCTGGAAGGAGAAACAAACTTGTCCTAGACATTCTTCACCTTCACAATATCCATAAAGGTCAATTGCAGTTACTCATTACCCAGTTCTGGGGGTGCACTGAGTGTGTGTTTTTGTTAACAGATATTAAATAACCCCAAAGAAGATTTAAGAATTCACCTTAAATCTGAGGTCACATATTAACTGTCCATCAAGCAGGCCACCGTTTATTAGGTTTATTTATAGCCTGTGATTTTGGCAATTATCTTTAAAGGGAAAAATGTTTCTCCCAAAATGCATCAGTTAATAGTGCTGTTCCAGAAGAATTCTGCACTGAAATCCATTTC
>CM044433.1:9207533-9223157 GCA_024363595.1 Xenopus borealis
TTTAAGTGGGTAGAATATGCAGAAATGATGGGGCAGATTTTTTCAATTTGGTAATTCTTAGACATTTAGGGAGTTATTTACAAAAATCCATACCATGCCCACTTTTAGCATGTTTATTATTTAACAAAAAATAAAAATGAATTTAATAGGATTGCGGAAAAAGCCTACATTTTTCTGGCTTTTTCCCGAATTGATAAAATCAAGTTTTTGCCAGAAAAGCCTAAAACGGTCAGATTTTTGGGCTACACCCAGTGTAGAGTTAATTGAAATAAGTGCCTCTCTTATACAGGACTTTGATAGATATGATAGTGGACTTTTGAATTTGGGCTATAATAAATCTTGAGAAAATCAAGCTTTTTCCCTCTAAAAATTCAAACTTTCAAATTTTTTTCGAGATTTCACAGCTTTACCATTAATAAATAACCCCCTTAAACTTGGATGGAATCGATCCAACTGGCTCATCCATTCGAATTGACACCAGTTTGTTAATATAGATCAGTATCAATATTTATCATTTCTAGAACCTTTGGGATTCATTTTTTCCGAAAGTACAAATATAACTACTTGGCTAGGATTATATTGATAACTAATCCGAATTAATCTGTTGGAATAAATCTGTGATTCTGTTTGAGAAAATAGATTGTTACATTGTTATGGGATACTTATTTTTAATAAATCAGCCTCATTATAACACAATGTAGGTAAGTCAACAAATGATTTACTTACTAGGTGATAAAGCTGCAGGCATCATGAGGGTTAGTGAATGACTTCCCTTGTGCCGTTGGAATGTGGTGTTGGTTCATAAAGTCTTTGGCAAAACCCTTACATGCCTCCAGCTGAGCTGCCTTTGCTGTGGGTCCAAAGCACTTCACTCCAGCTGCAGACAAACTATCAAGAATTCCTAACATGAAAAATGTAGGGGGGGGGTTAACCATACCGATCCTCCTCTTTAATAAAAGTAAATATAAGTAATTTAAACCCCGCCCATAACTATGTCTGTAATCTATGCTCAACCAAAGGTCTTTAATGGTGTAACTACAAAATGGGTGAGCCCACTTCAAACTTTGATATGGAATTTACTTGACTGATCCAATCTTGGTTTCTGCTATTCCAGACCCCATCCCAAGTATTTTATAAGTTGGTCAACTGTCTGTTTTGAAGTCTATTCTATAAGAACCATATTGGCCAATGAACTTGACTATTAATTACTTATACAATGCAGTTGACCTGAAGAAGCTGCCCAGGTGAGTAGTGAAATGTCTTCAATGATTAATGAGTAAATCCAGTTGCTCTAGATTTACTTCTACTAGATATACCATGAACCTGATGAATGAAATCCTTCATAGACAACTGAACAGCTGACAGACACAGACAGGGGAACCAAGGGATTTTTCTGGCCTCCAGAAGAGTTTTCACTTATTCCAGTCCACGTGACACATGTGCATTAGTCCTATATAGATAAGTAGGCAGCAGTGCAGGTATAGCACCAGGTTTACTTTTCTATCTGTTATGTTTTTACTACTCACAGAGATCAGTGTATCTTACCAGCAGCAAGAAGGGAAATTTGGCTAACCACAACCATCTTGATATTGTGGTCTATGCAGAACTGCTTTAATATATTAGGGTTGCTGATTAACACATCTGTAGGAAGTAAAATAAAAGCAATTTTAGCATACATAAACAGCATCTGATACTTGCAATGACAAACTTTACACTGTTCATTCCTTTATTGCAGCTTTTGTGCTATTTAAAGTATGGATGCACCTAATCCTGGATTCAATTTGGGATTCTGCATAATCCAAGTTATTTTTATAGGGATTCTGATTCACCCACATCCAAGAACCTTACTGAACCAAATACAAACTCTCTATAACTTTTAAAATACAGACTTTACAAACATTTACAGCACAGAAGAATGGATGGATTCAGTTCAGTAATCGGCTGGATCTGTAACCCTAGATTCAGGGATTCAGACGAACCCTAAAAAAGGATTCAGGGATTCAGACAAACCCTAAAAAAGCATGGTTTAGTGCTGTGGTGTTTATACAAATGACCTGTAGATGTCACTGTGCACATGCGTTATACTGTGCATACGCTGTACCTTCTATAGGTGCTAGAGTTGATGTTACTGTTGATGTGTAATAGCTTCATGAACCTGCTAATAAAGCATTGTTATACTCTGCTCATCCTCGGCAATCAAAACACAACAAGTGCATCCCTAATTTAAAGAGCCAGATTACCCCCTAAATTTGGAACCCGTGGTTGTCATTTAGATGCACAAAAGATATAAGCAAATGTTTGACTAACGGAGGCAGGCAAAAATACCCTATTTGTGTACACAGAACATTTTTTGTTTTGTATGTTAGTATTTATGGCTGGGAGCTGTTTTATTACAGTTATGGGATCTGTTATCTGGTATCCAGAAAGCTCTGAATTACAGGAAGACCATCTCCCACTGGCTCAATTTTAATAAAATATTTAAAAAATAAAAATAAAATATAATTTTCTCTGCAATAATAAAACAGCACCTTATACCAACAATGATATATTTAATCCTTATTGGAGGCAAAACAATCCTATTAGGTTTTAAAAAAATGTTTAATTGATTTTCTAGTAGACTTATCAGACACCTTATCTGGAAAAGCCCAAGGCCTAATGGATTCTGTATTTCCCTTAGACAGTACATTAGTTGCATTATAGGAATATTGCTTGTCTTGAGCATGTTGTAATTCTTTTCTGTATATATGTATTTATAAAAATGGATGGTAGTTGCCTAATTTAGAAGAGCAGTCTTTTTGACATTTTGGGATGAAGCTCCCAGTTTACAGTCAACATCTGGTTAGCCCTTATGTCATATGATAGTGACAGCCAATCTTCTATAGTTTAAACACATATGGGACAGTGTTTGTTTATTTGACCCCTAATGTCATCCTAATTAGCCTTCAGGCTGAGTTCCTCCTTTAACTCTTTTGGAAGCCCCCCTACTAGGGCCAGTCTCACAGTTTGGGAACCCATGCTGAAGACAGTAACATAGACAGACATAGCTTATGGATAACTCCCAACATGTGAAACTGGAAAACGGATGGTTTATCCACAATTCTGATCTATCATGACCACTCCAAATTATAACTCAGACATGAAACCAATCTATCCTAAAGATCACACACTTTCTGGTAAGCCTTGTTATTTAGGCTCATACTTTAGGTTAAAAATACAGCCAAACCCTTCACCAAATAATGATTGTATGCATTATATCAGTGCCGAGGATATTAACAACTAGCAGTTAGGCAGTTTATAAAAAAAAAGTTAAAAGGTTGAACTTGATGGACGCGTGTCTTTTTTCAGCCTAACTTACTATGTATTGTGACAAATACCCAATAAGAGAAAGTGGCATTACAGACCTGAGTTGGTGATTTTCTCATTGCTGGTAGTCCCAGCATTCCCTGGAGCCACTAGAACCTGTTTTACACTGGCAGACTGGGCCAGCTTTTGGGCCAGAACCTGCTCTCTGGTTCCACCCCCAACCACCAACACTCTGTCACTCATAGTTCTGTGAACAAAGCAACGACAAATCGGTTACTCAGAAAAGGGACATGGGAACTTGACTGCTAAATAGAATCCTACTTAGAACTTGTTACTAAACCAGTTTTGGGTTGAAGCTGATTGTGGAGTTTGGGTATAGAAACCTTGATCTATAAAAAGATTTCACATTTTCTAAACATATAAATTATGTGTTGGCATTTAGGTTAACTTAACATATATACAAAAACACAATTTATATGTTCCTAATGCAATTTACAACATATACGAGTAGGCATAAGGATGAGAATGATATTGTTTTCTTCCACAAAGCAGCAGCTGTAAATCCAAATAATTGGCTGTGTCTAGAATGACCTTTACTGTTGTTGTCCTCTGGTAATTATCTGTACTGGCAAAACAAGTTAATAGATCCTTAAAAACTTGATATGAGGATTGTGGCCTTTCAAGCGACACTTTCATTACCAGAATTTGAAACAGGCTAGTCTCATAATATAATAACAAAAGTGCCGCTCAATTGTCTCCCATACAGTTTGGCTCTTAAGTGGCTACAAAATATAGTTTTAAACTATAGAAATGTTTTTTTTTTCCCAACACTAATCTAATAAACATTTACATATTGTTTTAAGTTGTACATTTTTAAATTTGCTGACGGCAATATTCTTTAAACCTTAACTCTAAGACAAGAGTGCTGTTGGTAGAGTAAGAGAAGAAAGTGCATGTAGTAGTGACAGGGCTTCAACTTGAAATTGACTCTCCAAAATCTCCCATACAGCTTGTATGTAGACAAATGACCTCTTTGTGCTTATCTTATTCTTATTTTAAGAATGATTGTAAGAGAAGGGGTTAACAGGGTTTGAATGAACTGTTAGCATGATGTAGAGAGTGATATTATGAGACAATTTGCAGTTTGTTTTCATTTTTTATTATTTAAGTTATTAGGATTTTTATTCAGCAGCTCTCCAGTTTGCAATTTCAGTATTCCGGTTGTTTGAGTCCAAATTACTTTAGCAACCATGCACTGATTTGAATAAGAGACTGGAATATGAATAGGAGAGAGGCTGATGAGTAATAAAAACTAGGAATAACAGTACATTTGTAGCCATAAAGAGAATGTGTTTTTAAATGGGATCAGTAACCCCACCCCCCCCCCCCCCCCTTTTGAAAGCTGGAAAGAGTCAGACGAAAAAGACAAGGAAAATCTATGAAAAAAATAAATAATGAAGACCACTTGAAAAGTTGCTTGAAATTGTCCATTCTATAACATATTAAAAGTCAACAAAAATGTGAACCACCCCTTTAATAGCAGAAAGAGAAGGCACAGAGATTGCCAGAGTAAGAGAAATGATGAGTAAGAGATGAGAAAGAGATAAAAGAAAGATAGGGTTGAGACAGATGGTTAGACAAGCTACGCACCTTTCGCTTTTTTCCAAGGACTTTCTCTCTCCGAACTCCCTCAGCCCAGATTCAGTTGGTTGGACAAATGGCCCTTAAATCCCTGGGCAAATGATAATTAAACTGTAGAATGTCACACACGCAGTCCTCTTGCCCAATCAGTGACAAGATCTATTCAAGTTCTATTAACCTTTGATGCCTTAAAGGACAAGGAAGCTAAAGAAGTGTGTAGAAATGTTGTACATGATGTTTTGTGCTTGTGTATCAGCCCAAGGCAACCACAACCCTTTAGCAGTAAAGATCTGTGTCTCCCCAGTAGATGCCCCAGTAGCTCCCCATCTTCTTTTCTGATTCTGATTCACATGCTCTGTGCTGCTGTCACTTACTGAGCTTAGGGACCCACTCACAATATACACCTGATAGTGTCATAGAAATATAGTCACAATATAAGGCTGATTAGTCATTAATACAGATAATTAGAAACCAGTGCAATTAGCTGCATCAGAATTTAATAATCAGCAAACCTGTGGCATCAGCTTATATTACAGCCAGGGAAGCTCATTTTCTGCTGCTGCTGGATAATTAGTGACGACCCCTAAGCTTAGCTTCTCAACAGCTGCTCAGAGCCCACTGAGCATGTGAGTATTAGTATTCATTTTTTTTTTTTGGTGATACTGGTATGGGACATGCTATCCAGAATCCTCGGGACCTGGGGTTTTCTAAATAAGATATATTTCCACAATTTATATCACCATACCGTAAGTCTAATAAAAACAATTAAACATTAGAAAAAAATGGCCCCCCAAACTGTTCCAAATGATACATTTAATGGATACATCTAATATAAGTAATTATAAAACAACTGGACTTGCTGAGTAATTATTGAAGACGTTTCACTACTCATCCGAGCAGCTTCTTCAGTTCAACTGACTGGAATGGGAAGTTCTCGGCATATAAACTCTTCCACTAATCCAATCACAATGGCACATTGTAACTCTTCAAAGAGGTGACATCTGAATTTGATTCTGTGTAGTTACGGTGATAGGATTACCAAAGTGTCATGCAACTCCTAGACACAGGTGTTACTTTTGAGAGTTGCATGAATGGATGTGTGAAGTGTTCTGAAACCGCTTGGGTACCGATGTGAGAGCAGCATTGTATGTAGCAGAAAGCTGGTGTCATAGGCCCCCACCTCTATTCAGGGATGGTTTCTCTACCTTGACAAGAATCGCTTCTTTCTCGCCTCTTTCAACCAGCTGTCTTCTTTATCCAAGATTTGGACCTTGCTATATTCAAAGGAGTGTCCCTTGTCTTTTAGGTGTAGAAAAACAGCTGACTCTTGCCCTGTAGAGTTCACCCTCCTATGCTGAGACATTCACTTGGTGAGAGGTTGCATTGTCTCCCCGATGTATAGATCTGTGCACTCCTCACTACACTGGACTCCGTATACCACAATGCTTTGTTTTTCTTTTGGTGTTGGATCATTTGGGTGTACTAGTTTTTGTGTTGCTAGGTTTGAAAAACACAGGGACGTGGTGTTTGTTGAAAATCCTCCTGAGTTTCTCCTGGATACATTTCTTATCTTTTTCCCTGCTGAGAAGAATCTCTGGGTTTCATTACAGGCAGCTATTAGAGTTGATACAATAGTTGCTAATAATCCAAAGATGCTGCTGAGAAATGGATCAACTAAATGTTGCAAAATTGTAACAGTTGTCAACCCTAGGTCCTGAGGGGGTGCATGCCCTGGCCAATCACACCTGCTCCCCCGGTAGTTCCACCACTGTCTGCTTCCTCTGCAGTTAGGGTTGCCACCTGGCTGGTAAAAACGATGCTTGTGGTCAATGTTATCAATAGGAAAAAACACAGTGTTGGACTGGCCAACCAGAAAACCAGGAAAACTCCTGGTGGGCCAAGGTGTCAGTGGGCCCTCATGCTGCTAAACTTTTGGCCTATTTCATGCCCATTCCCTATTTCTATGAGAACAAAGAAGCTAAATAGATGGAATAATTGATTATAGTATGTAAAGAAAACAAACTAGGAGAATATAGGTTGATTGAGGAGATGAATATTACTACTGAGAGTGGCCCCCTGGTCTAAGGTTTTATGGTGGGCCCCTGGTCTAATGTTTTTGAGTGGGCCCCTGGTGTCCCAGTCCGACACTGAAAAAAAGGTAAAAATATAGGAAGGCCGGTATTTTTTTTCCAGAAAAGGTGGCAACCCTATCTGCAGTTACACCCCTGGTTACGTTACTGCTTCTGCCTATATTGGTCAGCTCTAGGGTTGCCATCTTTTCTGGAAAAAAATACCGGCCTTCCCATATATTTCTCTTTTTTGCCTATTAATAACATTGGGATCAACCATCAAAAATACCGGCCAGGCCGGTAAAATACTGGCCAGGTGGCAACCATATTGCCACCTGGCCGGTATTTTACCAACCTGGCCGTATTTTTGATCCCAATGTTATTAATAGGAAAAAAATATAAATATATAGGAAGGCCGGTATTTCTTTCAAGAAAAGGTGGCAACCCTAGTCAGCTCATCTCCCACAATTAGGGTTGCCACCTTTTCATAGAAAAAATACCGGCCTTCCTATATATTTATCCTATTAATAACATTGGGATCAGCCATCAAAAATACCGGCCAGGCCGGTAAGATATCGGCCAGGTGGCAACCCTACCCACAATGCACACACGCCGAACATCAAACAAAAACTAGTTTCATAAAATATTATTGGTGCGTAGAGTTACCACCTTTTTTGGAAAAACACCGTCCTGTATATTTAGATTTTTTCCCTATTAAAGGGGTTGTTCACCTTTGAGTTAACTTTTAGTATAAATGTAGAGAGTGATATTCTGAGACAATTTGCAATTGGTTTTCATTTTTTATTGTTTGTGGTTTTATAGTTATTTGGCTTTTTATTCAGCAGTTCTCGAGTTTGCAGTGTCAGCAATTTGGTTTCTAGGGTACAAATTACCCTAGCAACCCTGCATTGATTTGAATAAGAGACTGGAATATGAATAGGAGATGGACTGAATAGAATAAGTAATAAAAAGTGGCAATAACAATACATTTGTAGCCTTACAGAGCATTTGATTTTAGATGGTGTCAGTGACCCCCATTTGAAAGCTGCAAAGAAACAGAAGAAAACTGCAAATCATTAAAAAAAACTATGAAAAATAAATAATGAAGACCAGTTGAAAAGTTTCTTAGAATTGGCCCTTCTACAATATAACAAAAGATAACTTGGAGGTGAACCACCCCTTTAATAGCATTGGGGTCAGGCATCAATTTTTATCAGTCAGGCAAGTAAAATACCGGCCAGGTGGCAACCCTATCATGCATCTATGGCCAGTGGCCACTAGGACCCTTGCTTGAGGTATTTTATCCACAACCGTATTCTGTCAGTCGCAAAAATAATGTTTCAACAGGAACTTTTATGTGAAGGCGAGGATTAAATAAGGGTCACTCCGCAGATGTAGTTCCATGCTGTTCTATAACTCTTTCCCTCACAACAATGTCCTTCTTCACTACCGCTTTCATTTTCTCGGAAATTTTTAACACAGGGGGGCGCTGTGGATAAGTTTTGCACAATCACAAACTACATTGCCCAGAATGCCTCACGTCTGCAGCTGACGAGCTCCCGGAAGATGTTTTATCTGTGGCGCAGTCAGGCTGTAAAGCGAACTGCATCATGGAACTACATTCCCCAGAATACCTCACACTGGTGATTATGGCCGCTTCCTGAAGGAGGTGAACTGAACAGCTGGTCGGTGTAAACATGGATATTGCTGTAAGAGATTCTTATGCTGAGGGCAGAACTCTTGGCGTAACAGTGTTAGGGGTCGCATTTACATTTAAAAATTATCTAATTTGTGTGTTTGTCTTTTTTATAGTTTTTAAATTCTTCTTCTGACTTTACAGCTTTCGAATGGGGGTCACTGGCTCCATCTAAAAACAAATACTCTGTAAGGCTACACGTATTGTTATTGCTGCTGTTTTGTATTACTTATCTTTCTATTCAGCCCCTCTCCTATTCATATTCCAGTGTCTTAGTCGAATCAATGCATGGTTGCTAGGGGAATTTGGACCCTAGCAACCAGATTGTTGATGTTACAATCTAGAGAGCTGCTGAATAAAAATCTAAGAAACTCAAAAACCACAAATAATAAAAAATTAAAACCAAACGCAATTTGTCTTAATACTTCATTCTTTACATCATACTAAAAACTAATTTAAAGGTGAACAAGTCCTTTAAAAGGGATGTTCGCCTTTTAGTATGATGTGGAGAGTGATTTTGTAATTGGTTTTGAATTTTTATAAAAAATACGGTGGCTTTGAGACGAAATGTACAGTTGCCATCTGATTGGTAATTTACCGGTCTGGTTGGTAAAAATGCTGCTTGATGCCAATGTTATTTAAAGGGATACTGTCATGGGAAATAATGTTTTTTTTTCAAAATGCATCAGTTAATAGTGCCGCTCCAGCAGAATTCTGCACTGAAATCCATTTCTCAAAAGAGCAAACTGATTTTTTATATTTCATTTTGAAATCTGACATGGGGCTAGACATATTGCCAATTTCCCAGCTGCCCCAAGTCATGTGACTTGTGCTCTGATAAACTTCAATCACTCTTTACTGTTGTACTGCAAGTTGGAGTGATATGACAATGGGAAGGTAACCAGATAACAGCTCCCTAACACAAGATAACAGCTGCCTGGTAGATCTAAGAACAGCACTAGGTAGTAAAAACCCATGTCCCACTGTGTACTAGTCAGTTACATTGAGAAGGAAAAACAACAGCCTGCCAGAAAGCAGTTCCCTCCTAAAGTGCTGGCACAATTCACATGATATGGGGCAGCTGGGAAATTGTCTAGCCCCATATCAGATTTCAAAATTGAATAATATTGAATAAAATTTCAGTGCAGAAGTCTATTGAAGCAGCACTATTAACTGATGCATTTTGAAAAAAACATGTTTTCTCATGACAATATCCCTTTAAGGGGTTGTTCACCTTTAAATGAACTTTTAGTGTTATGAAGAGCATGATATTCTGAGACAATTTGCTATTGGTTTTCATTAGGGTTCAAAATGCCTTCGCAACCATGCATTGAATAGAAACATGAGTAATAAAAAGTAACAATACATGTATAGGCTTACAGAGAATAGGGGTGTGACAATGCATTTAAAGGACTTCAGTTACCTGTAGAAAATAGGTTATTTGTGTATCATTGTATTGCCTTTTGCAGAATCCCATGTTTTTCTGGTCTTGTAGCTATATTTCTTCCATGAACAATAAGTACAGATCATGTGCTTGTACTGGTATGGAATCCGTTATCCAGAAACCCATTATCCAGAAAGCTCTGTATTACAGAAGGCCGTCTCCCATAGACTAAATTTTATCCAAATTTAAAAAAATAAATAAAAAATGTCCTTTTTCTGTGTAATAATAAAACAGTAGCTTGTACTTGATCCCAACTAAGATATAATTAATCCTTATTGGAAGCAAAACCAGACTATTGGGTTTATTTCACGTTTACATGATTTTCTAGAAGAAGATCCAAATTAGGTAAAGACGCATTATCCAGAAAGCCCCCAGTCCCGAGCATTCTGGATAACAGATCCCATACCTGTATATTATATCTGTATACGCTGTATTAGGCATGCCACACAGGCAAAAGAGCAATTTGATGCCTTATCACTCCTTTGTGTTTTGTATGCTGCTCCTGTACCAAGACCTAATTTTTATTCTCTTTTTAATGTAGTGCCTCTGATTCCCTTTGAGGAAGAACATTTCAAGATACATTGTAATACTGAAAGGTGACAGGATCACAAGGGACTGGTTTCTACAAAGGTAACTAATGGTTTAGAACAGGGATCTGCAACCTTGGCTCTCCAGCTGTTAAGGAACTACAAGTCCCACAATGCATTTGCCTTTATGAATCATGACAGACTCCTGGATTGCATTGTGGGACTTGTAGTTTCTTAACAGCTGGAGAGCCAAGGTTGCAGATCCCTGGTTTAGAATGTCTGCACTCATGCCTCATTGAATAGGTGGCCATACACGGTGAGATCCGCTCATTTGACGATGTCGTATATGTCAACCTTGAGGTGGGCAATATTGGGTTGATCCGATCGTTGGCCCTAAGGCCCAATGATTGGGCAGATTTACTAAGGGTTGAAATTCAAAATTAAAAAATCTAATTTTTTTTAAAGGGCATTTTCGATCAGTCCATTTTCTATAGAATAAAAATAGTTTGAATGGATCGTTCGATTCGAACGATTTTTGAAAAAAATCTTTGAATTTCAAAAACACTCCTAAGAGGTTCCAGGAGGTACCCCATACGCTAAAATAGCAATTCTGCAGCTAAGGGGGCGAAGTGTCAAATTCAAATTTTTTTAATTTAAAAGTACTTTGAAATGCAAATTTTTTCAATTTGAATCGAATGATCGAGTTATTTGATTGTCAAAGTAGCCAAAAATTACTTCAAATTTGAATTTTTTATTTGAATTTTCACTTTGACCCTTAGTAAATGTGCCTCTTCGTGTTTATTATTGATTTTCATTAATTAATTCTTAATTGGCTATGCCTTCTGATGCTTCTCCAACATTAAGGGTGAGACACATGCACAGATTCAGGGAGATTTAATTGCTTCTTCTATGGGTGTCAATGTCCCCAAACTGCCTTCCAATGCCATACCGCCGGCTTGAATGAAAAGTCGGCAGCGGGATGGCACTCGCGGCGCTTCGTTTCTGCCACGAGCACCATGCCGCTAGCAATTTTACATTCAAGCCGACAGGAAGGATGAGAAAGGCAGTTCGGGGAGATTGTTGCTCCCAAAGAAGAGATTTGTCGCTTTGGCTACTAATCTCCCCAAAGTGTGCCCTGACCCTAACACCCAGGTGAGATTTCTTCTTAGATGATCAGACTAATGTCAGGACTAATGTCAGGGAGAAGATAAGGATTACCTAAAAAACTGAGACTACAAGCTGTCATTGAGGCTCTTAGGGTAGGGACAGACAGGGAGATTCGGGGAGATTCTATCGCCTGGCGTTTTTAGCAGGCGACAAAATCTCCCCGAATCTCCCTGTCTGTCCCTACCCTTAAAGGGGGTTGTTTTTTTTTCCAGCTCAGCTGTTTTCAGATTGTTCCCCAGAAATAAAGAGTTTTTTTTAATTACTTTCCATTATTTATTTTTTACTGTTTTTCCAAAATCTAAATTTAAAGTTTTATGTGTTTGAGTCTGGCAGCTCAGTAATTCAGGTGCAGACTCTAAACTGTTACAATTTTGCAACGTTTTAGATGAACCATTTCTCAGCAGCATCTCTGGAGTATTAGCAACTATTGTATCAATTCTAACAGCTGCCTGTAATGAAACCCAGAGAGTCTGCTTAGCAGGACAAATAATTATCCAGTAAATGTATCACTTTAGAACAGTATACAGGGTCGGCGACCCCCAATACCGGAGTTGCTTTAGAAGGTGAAAAATGACACTTTATACTTCAATATTTGAAAAACGGTCACACATAGAAAATAGAAAGTAATTGGAAAAAGTTGTTATCTCTGCTGATCTATATGAAACCAACTAATTGCTTGAAGGTGAACAACCCCATTAAGGAAACTAGGGAAACCCTGTTAATACTTAATAATAATCAATATTACCAAGCCTGGATTTGTTGCAAAGATTCAAGGCCCAGGCCTAGGGCTGCACCACCCATCCACACCTGAAGTTTGGTCACAAATGGCTCACTGTTGTCTAGATTTCTACTTGTCCTGTCCCTTGAACATGTGATGCTTGGGTGGCCGGCGGTGGAGGTTGCTGGGCTTTGGTCAACTGAAGACAAATCTGGCCCTGTTTTTACACACTGGGAGGATACTAGACACAATTAATATACAGGTATAGGACCTGTTATCTAGAATTCGCAGGACCTGGGGTTTTCCAGATAACAGCTCTTTCCGTAATTTTGGATCTAAGCATAAAATAGACTCAATGGACTGCTTCCAATAATGATTAATTATATCTTAGTTGGGATCAAGTACAAGCTTCTGTTTTATTATTACAGAGAAAAGGGTAAAACATTTTTAAAAAAATTGATTATTTGAATAATATGGAATCTATGGGAGATGACGTTTCTGTAATTCAGAGCTTCCTGGATAATGGGGTTCCAGATAATTGATCCTATATCTGTCTTTATACACATGAATATATACCTGAGCTTAGGAAATGAGCTAGTGTAGTATTAGTAAAATGTAAACCCACATTTATAGGATATGTAAACCCATGTTTTAAATAAGTGAATGGAAAATGTATTTAACAAAGTTACAAGATGACAGCCCCCTGTGGCCAACTTTGAAAGCATAAATCATTTGTTTGATTAGGCTTGTGGTGCAGTAAGTTCATGTTTATGTTTAGTATACAAAATACACCATTTCTACCCTTATTCTATTTTACACTTTCCTTGTCCTTTAAGCATGCATCAGCAATTACGTCCCTTTAAGAATTAAGGCACTCCCTCTCGTGCCAGCTTACAATGAATTTAATTGCTGCAGTCTTCATATTTCTTGCTTAATTTTCATGTGTTCACCATCAGTCATTTGCCAAGCTAAAGGCAGGCAACTGGGGCATTCACTACGCACACATATCATACAAGCAAGACTACCTAACAATGAACGAGGAAGAAACCGAATGCTGCTGAGTGGTCAGTTGCAAGACTTGAACCGGCTGTAGATCTGTAACTATAATTCTTCTTAGAGTTTGTAGTTATTGCTCTTAAAGGTGCACCCAGTTCCTGAATCTAATGATACCACTTTTATTTTTATAACATATATATTTTGGCAGTTAGGTGGACTGTTTATGAAATAAATGTAGAATTTTAGGATTATTCTTATAACAGTGAAGCAGCAATAAAAAAATACTGTACAAGTACTGTACCGAATTGAAAGGGGTTGTTCACCATTGAGTTAACTTTTAGTATGACGTAAAGAGTGATATTCTGAGACAATTTGCAATTGGTTTTAATTTTTTATTATTTGTGTAGCTTTAGCACTCTGGTAGCTAGGGTCCAAATGACTGATTTGAATAAGAGATTGGAATATGAATAGGAGAGGGCCTGATGAGTAATAAAAAGAAGCAATAACAATGCATATGTAGTTTTACAGGGCAAATAATGAAAAAATATAAAAAAAAATAGACAAGGCAGTAAACAAGTGAAAAGTTGCTTAGAATTAGCAATTCTATAACATATTAAAGTTAACGGTGAACCACCCCTTTAATTGCTGAACTGTCCTTGTAATTCATTTTTAGGTTATTTACTCTTTGCTACAATTATGAAATTGCTGGGCGTTGTACAGCTTCGGAATTCAAGGTGCTCTTTCTACACATCCGTAATACCAAGAATAATGTCACGGCACTGGATTCTGTTCTTCAGGAGACACTCAACTATAAAGTACAAGAGAACTGTTAATGATTGTTACAGAATACTTAATGTGCCTGAAGGGTGTTCTGTAGAGGAAGTCAGACATTCATATCGATGTCTGGCAAAGAAATACCATCCAGATAGTGGCTCTCTTTCTGCAGATGCTGGCAAGTTCATGGAGATCGATGAAGCCTACAAAGCTTTGCTTACACACCTGGCCAAAGAAACAAAAAAGGCAGACAGTCAAGCCAATGAAGAAACAACGGAATCTAAAGTACCACAGCACAGGCACTACCTCAGCTTTGAAGGAGTTGGCTATGGAACCCCAAGCCAAAGAGAGAAACAATATGCTCAGTTCCGTGTAGACCGGGCCACTGACCAGGTTTTGGAATTTAGAAAGCAGAACCTGGAAAGGCAATATACCGAGAACTCAATGGTGGCAAAAGATGTGAAGCAAAGTAAAAAGATTAAAATCACTCAAGCCATTGAGCGCCTGGTGGAGGATCTGATACAAGAATCAATGGCAAAAGGTGACTTTGATAACCTGAGTGGTAAAGGAAAACCACTTAATAAATTCTCCTATTGTCCACATATTGATCCCATGACTCATAACCTTAATAGAATATTGATAGACAATGGCTATCAGCCAGAGTGGATTATCTTGCAGAAGGAAATCCGGGAAACAATCGAGACGTTAAGGAATGAAGTGTTGGCTTCTCGGGTAAAGCTGGGAGATCCATTGACTCCCAAAAACGGAAAGCACTGGGAGGAGACCTGTGATCAGTTCAAAGAGGATATCGCGAAGCTCAACAAAAGGATAAATGACTTCAACTTGGTCGTTCCTCTTCTGAACAGGCAAATGGTTCACTTTAATGCAGCTAAAGAGATCTCGCAAGCTGAGAAGACGTATGCAGCCCAAAGGGAAACCATGCGAAAGGCAGAAGAAATAAAAGCAGAGAGAATGGAACTGAAAGAGCAGCAGCTTGAGCCTAAACAAATTCTTCTTAACTGGATAAAGCAATTGAAAACATTCTAAATATCATTAAAGGGATTCTGTCATGATTAATTATGATGTCGTTTTTATTTCTAAATGACACTAACACTGCAAATAATTCACTTTACCGTGCAAAATGTAATTCCTGAACAAATAAGTTTATATATTTTTTTTAGTAGTAATATTGGTGTGTAGGTGCATCTCGGGTTATTTTGCCTGCTCAAGTGCTTTCAGAAAGAGCCAGTGCTGCACTATGGAACTGCTTTCTGGCAGGCTGTTTCTCC
>CM044433.1:9292106-9303415 GCA_024363595.1 Xenopus borealis
AGTCCAGGGTACTTTCCATGTAAGTGCTGTATCTTGTTTCGTTTTCCCATAACGGTGATTTTTTTGTTTTTTGCAATTCATTTTCCTCATTAAAGTTTCTTTATTTCAGCAGGAATTCTTGTAAAGCTCATTGCAAATGATACAGTGGAGTAATGAATTCTCCCCCTAACCAACCATGTAAGCCAAGCTGTGACTTGGTTGTACACATACACGGGCTGCTTAAAGGGGTTGTTCACCTTTAAATTAACTATGATGATTGTAGAGAGTGATATTCTGAGACCATTTGCAATTGTTTTAAATTTTTTTGTTATTTGTAGTTTTTGAGGTGTTTTACTTTTTATTCAGCAGCTCTGTATGGAATTTCAGCAATCTGCTCGTTGGGGTCCGAATTACACCCAAGTGATTTTATTGCCTTACCTGAAACCCCGGGCCAGTGCTCCTATCAACAGAAAACTGCACCAGCCCACAGTTATACCAGTGAGCACCACGGAGCGATCCTCCTCCCTCTTCCGCTTTCTTCGAGTGGATGCACATGTGCAGTAGAACGAAAAGCCGAACTTTAACAGCTATTTCGCTCAACTGCGCAAACGTTTGCTCTGGGAAATTTGAAGAAAGAAGAAACTGGAAGGAACAGGGAGGATCGCTTTCCAGTGCTCACTGGGTTTTCTACTGATAAGCGCACTGGCCTGGGGGTTTCAGGTAAGCCAATACAATCACTTGGTGGTGCCTACTATTTGGAGCAGAGAGTGCAACAAAACTCCACGTTCGTGATGTGAGGTCCCGCCCAATACCCACGGGTTAGTCAAGTTTGGGCTGACCCCACACCCCCATTTGCTGTCTTCTGACTTCCAGTTGTATAGTTGCTCGCCATGCCCCTTTTGAGACATCATCAACGGGGCAGCACAGCTCTATAAAAGGAAGTCGGCGCGGGTCTAGGGAGGGCAGGGTTGGGTTCAGGTTGGCTAAAACTTGCACATCATTACTTCATGTGTATAAGTGATGTGCGGGTCTAGTTTCCTTCTACTGCCCCCTCCCAACCCGAACCTGGTCCACTCTGTCCCTTATTTACAGACCTGTTCCTACCCGCTGTGAGGCCACGAAAGGGGCAGGACAGGCACAAGTCTAGAAATTGGGCTGAAAGTCTGTAACATGAGGTCGGGAGCAGAGAGAGTGGAAGAAGATTTTGCTTTGTGGTAGCCAGCCTGAACCCGCCAGCCAGCACATCACTAAACGCATGTCTCTGTTTATGTCATAAGTAATGTCTATCTGCTTCCTCTACTATAAATAACATCACGGGGGGTGGGGGAAATTACAAATTCGACTAACACGGTCCAATACGAATGCGTATATGTGCGTACGTGAGGCAGATCAAATAAATACCACAATAGCCCACAACAGGTGCGCATCACACAAACATGTATGCGTATATGTGCACAGGTAAACTGCATGCTCATAACGTACACATTTTAGATGCCAGGTACAATACACACATGTGCAGGTTTATTCTGAGCCACGTGTCGTTTTACTCTGTATATGAATAAATTATTTATATATATATACCTCAAAGCAATAACCTCTAGAAAAAGGCCCTAGGTTAAGCAGAGAAAACGACCATCTAATTTACATACATATATTTCAAATTATAAATAATAACCAAAGTCCTAGATACAGAGTACTCGTATTATGTTCTTTTAAAAGTCTTTGTGGGCCATTAATGTCCAAACATTGACCAACCCCAAATGCCTGTAAATCTCCTCCAAACAAAAAAAATAACTGGAAGCTAAGGACCAAACATGACCCAAAAACGCTCTCACTTTGCATTCCATAGTTTTCAAAATCTCTCTCCCTTTTCTTTTGACTTTTGATATATGTCTTACAGCTTTTTTCTGTTATGTCCCTGTTATTTTTGCCCTCAGAAGTTCCTGTCTTGCAATTTGTTTGTCCATTGTAAGTCCACTTCATCTATTTATCAATCCAGGCAAATTATTGTTACTTTTGATAGTGTATGGCGTTCTGCAACAGGCTTCTCCAATCCATACATGTCCGAAGGTTGACCGTGTGTTGATTGGCCGGGCGTCAACCGGCCGGGCTTAAAAATCCCATAGGATAGAGGACTGCATTGGTTTGTTGATATGTTCCACGTTCCGACCACCCGCTATGATCCAATCGTTGGGCCCTGCGGCCCACAATCAGATCAGCCCGATATCGCCCACCTCAAGTTGGTCATATAGGGGAGAGATCTGCTTGTTTGGCGACCATTTATTCCTTTATTTATTTCATCTCTTAGACCAGTGGTCCCCAACCAGTAGCTCATGAGTAACATGTTCCTCTCTAACCCCTTGGATGTTGCTCCCAGTAGCATCAAAGCAGGTGCATATTGTTAAATTCCTGGTTTAGAGGCAAGTTTTGGTTGCATAAAAACCAGTTGTACTTCCAAACATTCTCTCCTATAGGCTGCCAGTACATATAGAGGCTACCATACAGCCAATCACAGCTCTTATTTTACATCCCCATTGACTTTTTCATGCTTGTGTTGTTCTCAAACTCTTTTTTTACATTTTAAATGTGGCTCACAAGTAAAAAAGGTTGGGGACCCCTGTCTTAGATCATCGAAATTCAATTAAACCACTTAAGAACTACATGAGTTTATCCCGCAAAACGGTGTAGACCCGAGTCTTCATAAGGGGGGTGTTTCTGGGCATGCTCATGGCTGGTCTGGAGCATAGCCAAATTAGCCCAAGTTTTGCCAATTCAAATGTTGACATCTATGGCCTTTCAAGTGTTGCATAGGACAAAGGGGAAATGGAAGTCTCCAGCCTGTGGGAGAGTAAGGGTCTGCTAGGTTCACTGTAGATTGAGAGGTGGCAGCTGATTAATTCATAAAGACTGGAAGCGGCTGCATCTCTGGCTTGCAGGCCACCTACAAGGGTAGCCCAGGGCAGCACTGTGCAACCGACGACCTGTTGGCCAAAAGCAGAATTGTGGCTCCCACATGAAATTCTACCCACTTGCCTTGTAAGCTTTAACCGGTATAGGATCCTTTTATCTGAAAACCCATTATCCATAAAGCTCCAAATTACAAAAAGGCCATCTCCCATAGACTCAAATTTTATCCAAATAATTCAAATTTATAAAACGGATTCCCTTTTACCCTGTAATAGTAAAACAATAGCTTGTACTTAATCCCAACTAAGATATATAAGCAACACAATAGGATAGGGTTTCTTCCAATAAGTATTAATTACATTTGTACATGATTTTCTCGTAGACAAACGGTCTGATGGAATTATGGAAAGATCCAGGTCCCAAACATTCTGGATAACAGGTCTCATACCTGTATTGAGATTAACTGACCCCTGCATTGTTTACACCTCAAATTGGATGTGCTTTGGCCATAGTAGCCATTGCTATAGTAGAAATACAACTCCCAGCATCCTCTTATATCCTTCAGTGTCTGTGTGAGCTTCACTCATTCTCCTATTTTATACAGCAACTGTTTTTTTTTTCTTCTTCGCAATGGCTTCCTCTCTGTGCACCCAATCTCCTCTTTCCATTATTTGTGCTATCTTTCTCCACAAACCCCTTCTCCCTCTTTTGCAGGTCTAACTTACCTGGAGCCACCTTTCAACGTAAATGTCCATAAGTTCCCCGACAGATATTCTGTACAGTGGGACTGGAATAGTGGCAACAGGGAGGACGCTAAGAACGTGACATTTTCTGTGTTTGTCTACAAGTATGTAAAACTGTAGCATTGCTTGAATGTTGGGGAAAGAATGCTAGAAAATTCTGTACCGTTGGCTTTAGCGGTAAAGAGCAAAAATGCCCAGGCTGCACGATTAGTGGTCGCTTATAAATAGATATGGTATGAGAATGAGGGGTACGGGCTGCAAACCCAATGATTATTTGAAAGAAATGGTAACAGCAACAAATGAAAGTGTTTTAAAATAATGAAAATATCTTATAATGTTGCCCTTCACTGGTAAAACTGATCTGTTTGCTTCAGAAACACTACTATAGTTCATCTAAACATCTGCTGGATAGCAATGATGGAAATTGAAAAACGGCTATATGGCACAGTTTTAATAGTGGACAACCGATAACACCATTATGTTTTTAGCAAGTGAGGGAATACAGGGTTATGGAAGATAGCTGTAAGTACAGGTTGAGCCAGGGACTAGTCCCATTGTCATTTTGGAGTCAGTAATTAATTTTTTTTCCCCCTCTGAGGCTTCAGATGAGATTTTTTGCCTTCCTCTGGATCAAATAGCAGTTTAAAAAAAAAATTAAAAGGTTGAACTTGATGGACGTGTCTTTTTTCAGCCTATGTTACTATGTTCTACAGAGCTTATTTGCTATCTGCTGTATAACCTGAGGCTTTTCTCCTTTAAATGGCTGCCCCCATTGCTACACAGCAGTTTATTTATATAAACAATAGTATTGTTTCTGAAGCAAACACACAAGTTTTAGGGCAGAGACAGACGAGAAGATTCGGGGAGATTTAGTCGCCCCCCCAATACAAATCACCTCTTCTTCCGGCAACTAATCTCCCAGAACTGCCTCCCCGCCAGCTAGAATCTAAACCGCCAGCTAGAATCTAAACCGCCAGCTAGAATCTAAACCGCCAGCTAGAATCTAAACCGCCAGCTAGAATCTAAACCGCCAGCTAGAATCTAAACCGCCAGCTAGAATCTAAACCGCCAGCGGAATGGCACTCGGAGAGCTTCGTTTCCGAAGTCATCCTGAAACCTTTTAAACAGGGAGCCAGTGCATGGTCTTTCTGATTGTTCGGGGGGGCCAGACTATAGTTAGGAAAAAATGAATGAATTTCCATGCACACTGCACATATCTTATTTGTAGTGCAAAAAAACATGAAAGAACAATACATTAAAACTTGGCCCCTTCTTCGGCTCAACTTGGCTCCTATTTCGGCTCACCTAATTACTTATCTGACTGTCTCTCCCTGAGAGCAGGGATTTGGTTGACAGGATTTGGTTCCCCTGTAACGCCAGCTAAAGGTGGCCATACATGGGCCTATAAAAGCTGCCGACAGACTAAGTCGGCAGCTTATCGGCCCGTGCGTGGGGCCCTCCGATGGGCTTAACCGATTGATATCTGGCCAGATGTTGATCGGACGGGACTAAAAATCTCATCTGATCGCAGCCGCATCTGTTTGTAGATGCGGTCCTGCGATCTGGCCGCCAGGATCCCCTGCGTTGTGATCCGATCGTTGGGCTCTAGGGCCCACTATCGGATCAGCCCGATCAAAACCTCAAGGTGGGCATATCGGGGAGAGATTTGCCATGTATGGCCACCTTAAAGGGGAATGAAACCCCCAGGTGCAAACTCAAACACCCCCGTAGGCCCCTCTCACTCCCCCCCCCCGGCCTACCTCTCCCCTCGAGCTATTACCCCTAAGTCCCTTCTTACCCCTTAATGCAGGACACCTCCAGCGATGTTCACAACATGTTTAGAGGGTGCGTGCAAGAGGTGTACCTGGCCTGGGTGAGTGGCACACTTCTACTGAGCTGCTGCTCGCAGATCCTCTCTTTTCTTCGGCCCCAGGCTGTCACGTCACTGCGTCCCCCCTGCTGATGCTAATGACACTGGACACGGTCGGGGGCCGTCTAAATAACCTTGTAGGGCTATGTCTGGCCTGTAGGCTATAGTTTGAGGACCCCTGCATAAAAAAACTTACATTTTTGATGTTACTGTTCCTTTAACAAGGATATATGATTTCTATCATTGATAAAAGTATCCCAGGGAACACTGGGCATTGTAGTCCAACAGCAGCTGCTCAGCTAATAGCAAAGGTCCTTGGAGGGGTGGTAGCCCTGCCTGTAAATTACTTATAAGTCATTTGGGACTGATCTGTGGACGGTCAATAGATAAAGTAATAATGTATTTTACAGACTTGCATAATAAGTATAACCTGATTCTACCCACTACATACAGCCCTGATTTGTACATAATCCACAAGCAGTTGCTGACCTGGGAATTTCCCCCACTCGACCGCTGCTGCTTCTTTCACTTTCTGTGAATTAACATGGAAATATTCACTGAAACATAAATATGAAACCAGTCGGTGTAATCTGAAACCAGAGACCGATGTGTAGTCCATAGAGAAAGGGCAGAATTTATGAAACTTAGAGGAAAAAGGCATATATTATTCACCTGGCTATAGATTTTCGATCAAACAGTAGACTTTTTATATTGTGTCCTAGATTAAAAAACAAACCATATCAGAACGTTTGGAGCAGTATCCCCGGATGCCTTCACATTCTTCATCAGAACTGTAGCGTTGACCCAGTACTTGTAGATACTGATAAGGATTACAAAGTGAAAGTCCGAGCCGAAATATCACAAATAAATTCTGCATCTTCAGAACCAATTCTATTTTCTCCAAAGGTAGCAGGTAAGGAAGCCAGGGCTCTTTTATATAAATGTCTCTAATAAGGTAGCTAAAGGGATTCAATGAAATATAGCTAAAGGATCTAATATCCAGAATAATTGGGACCTGGGGTCCTTTGGATTAACGATCTTTCCTTAATTTGGATCTCAAGGTGTTTTTTTTTCAAAACACATCAGTTAATAGTGTTGCTCCAGCTGACTTCTGCACTGAAATCCATTTTTCAAAAGAACAAACAGATTTTGTTATTCATTATTATATTTTGAAATCTGACATGGGTCTAGACATATTGTCAGTTTCCCAGCTGCCCCAAGTCATGTGACTTGTGCTCTGATAAACTTCAGTCACTCTTTATTGCTGTACTGCAAGTTGGAGTGATATCACCCCCTCCCTTTCCCCCACCCAGCAGCCTAACAACAGAACAATGGGAAGGTAACAGATAACAGCTCCCTAACACAAGATAACAGCTGCCTGGTAGATCTAACGGCACTCAATAGTAAAAGCCAAGTCCCCGTTACATTGAGTAGGAGAAATAGCAGCCTGGCAGAAAGCAGTTCCATCCTAAAGTGCTGGCACACGTCATGACTGGGTCAGATGGAACCTGACCATATGTCTAGCCCCATGTCAGATTTCAAAACTGAATATAATAAAAACCTGTTTGCTCTTTTGAGAAATGAATTTCAGTTCCGAATTCTGCTGGAGCCGCATGATTACCTGATGTTTTCCCATGCCAGTATCCCTTTAAAGGGCACCTATGGTTCTAAAAAAAATTCCCCAAACCAAAGGTGCGGGCTGAGAGAGCCCGCATTCCGGTTTGGGGTTCTAGTAGTTATAAAAAAAAGAAGAAATTCCCCCTGCCTGCGCTGGCTTACTCGCACTAGGAGGGAGTTCCCAGTGTGAGCCACCATGACTGTTCATGCGCAGTATACGCATGTGACGTCATGCGCATAAGCCGAATGAAAAGCTGCCACAAATTCAGGCAGCTTTTCATTATGCGCATCGGCTGACACGGCGGCTCGCACCTGGAGCTCCCTCCTAGCGTGAGTAAGCCAGCGCAGGCAGGGGGAATTTTTTCTTTTTTTTTTTATAACTACTAGAACCCCAAACCGGACTGCGGGCTCTCTCAGCCCGCACCTTCGGTTTTGGGAATTTTTTTTTGCCCCATAGGTGCCCTTTAAGCTAACTTAGAATGTTATGGATTGGCCAATTTGAAGAAACTTTTAAATTAATCTTCGTTATTTATTTTTATTATAGTTTTTGAATTGTTTGCCTTCTGACTCTTTCCAGCTTTCAAATGGGGATCAGTGACCCCATCTAAAAGCAAATGCTCTGTAATGTTACAAATGTATTGTTATTGCTACTTTTTATTACTCCTCTTTCTATTCAACCCTCTCCTATTCATATCCCAGTCTCTCTTAAATGAATACATGCACGGTTGCTATGGTAATTTGGACCCTGGCAACCAGATTGCTGAAATTGCAAACTGGAGAGCTGCTTAATAAAAGGCTAAATAACTCAAAAACCGTAAATAATAAAAGAAGAAAACCAATTCCAAATTGTCTCAGAATATCACTCTCTACCTCATATGAAGTGAACAACCCCCTTTAAATCATTTGGATCGGGCCTTGGTTGGGAAGGGTGGGCGCTCTCATACAAATTAGTTGGAGATAGCGCCCAATATTAAAGAGGTTATATAGGTTATGCTGGAAATAAGCAAGAGCAAATGGGGGTTTTCTCCTGTACGAGGCCCTTAGGGCATTCCTCTAGTACTATGTAGTACTTTCCTTTTTCAGAGTGCAATCTCTGCTGGCAAAGACAATAAAGCTAATAATAAAAGTCCAATCAGCATTTGAAAAGCAGATGGCAATTCTTTGTATTTTAGGAGAACTTGCTCCTCCTATCGTTGTGAGTGTGGAACACATTGATGGGGGCATCAGAATAGAAGCTACCCTCCCTACAGCACAGGGAAATTGGTATGATGCTGTGTTATACTATATCTTGTTGCTCAGGACAAACGGCTCTATAGAAGAGGTAAGACTTAGGATCATAGGCTTAGAATAAGCAAATCATAAAGGGGGACTATCACGGAAATTATATAAAAGGTTCAGCATACTGAAATAAGATCAAGGCAGTTATTTTGTTAGATTTTGTTTGTACTGGAATCAGTTATTTGAGTGAGCTCTAATACATCTGCTAGGAAAGGAAGCCCCTCTATAAGATATATTGGATCTAACTGTTAGGGATGCATCAAATCCAGGATTCGGTTAATTATTCGGCCATTTTCAGCAGGATTCGGACGAATTCTTGTGCCTGGCCGAACCGAATCCTTAAAATCGTGACTTTTTGTCACAAAACAAGGAAGTAAAAAAAAAAAATTTGCCTTTCCCAAATTAGGGTTCAGATTCGGTTCGGTATTCAGCCAAATCTTTCACAATGGATTCGGGGGTTTGGCCGAATCCAAAATATCGTACATAGTGTATAAATAGGTACATCCCTACTAATTGTCCATGAATATCTGACGCCCAACTCCTGCATGAAGAGAAACAGATGCTGAGCGAGGGATAGTGAAGATAAACTTGATTATTTCAGAAATGGTACAGAATTTTTAACTGATTGTATTAAGAAAGTTTCTTATTTCAATATGTTGAAGCTTATGTTAAATTTAAATTTTCGCCCTTTGATAACACTGACGTATAAACATATATAAGGTAATGCTAGAGATTAGTAGAGTAGTAAAGCAATAGGGCAATTTACTCCACTTCTCAAAAACCACCCATGTCCTATGTAGAAATTTGCTGGTAGTCATGGGAAACTGTCTCCGTTTTTCTTTCTGTAAGCGAGCCCAGTCAAGCACAATGGGCAGGCTTCTGTATTGCATTGATGTGTTTACCTAAGTATGCTCTGCCACAAACCATGCATTGAAAGGTTTTCTTGAGCTAGAAATGTAGTCGTTCCACCAGTGCAACAGCAATGAATGGGAACAAAGGTGTCAAACGGGTGTTTGAAATATTTGTCTCAAAAAAAGTTAGAGGACCTGTCGCCCAGACATTTTAAAGCTGTATAATAAAAGTCCTTTTCAAATTAAACATGAAATCCACCTTTTTTTTTTTTTTTTTAGTAAGGCATTCATAGCTATTGTAAATTCCATTTAAACATCTCGGCTGTCAATCAAATATTGCCTGCCCCTCCTCTATGCCTTAGTTCAAATTGAATGTGAATAACTCCCTAGTCAAATGTGATTTGACCATAACATGTTTTTAGATTCCGAATATTCAATTCGACCCTTGATTAAGCTGCCCCTTAAAGTTGGGCATATGCAGCAAAATCTACGTTCAGTTTTCCCGTCCATGTGCCAAGTCAGACTGATCGGATTGTTTGGCTGTAAGTCCGATGATGGGAACCTAATATTGACCTACGTTAGGACTTTCAGAAGAAAACCACTCTGCAATCCTCACCCAACAGCATTTTCTAACCTGCCTGATAGATATAGATTTTCAGTAGGGAAATTTGCATATGCTTTTTGTCACAAAACCGTTTTGTGTCAAAAAGTCACATGATTTCCCTCCCTCGGTTCGGCCAGGCAGAAGGCCTCCTGAAAAAGACCGAATTCTGGTCGAATCCCGAATAGGGTTGCCACCTTTTGCTGTGGCTGAACCCGGACAGGGGGGCGGGCCCATGATGCCGGTGGGCGGGCCTGTGATGTCATGGGGTGGGGCCATGACAACGCGATCGCCGATTGGCCGATCGCTGCGTCAATCAAGCTAATCCCAGACGGTTTTCCTTATTTGTAAAACCGGGCAGCCCTTCAAATTACTGGGCTGTCCGGGTCAAAACCGGACAGGTGGCAATAGGGTTGCCACCTGTCTGGTTTTGACCCGGACAGCCCGGCCAATCGGCGATCACTGCGTCATAGCTCCGCCCCATGACATCATGGGCCCGCCCACCGACTTCACGGGCCCGCCCACTGACGTCACAGGCCTGACTTCACGGGCCCGCCCACTGACGTCACGGGCCTGCCCCCCTGTCCGGCTTGAGCCACAGAGAAAGGTGGCAACCCTAATCCCGAACCAAATCCCGGAATCGGTGCATCCCTAATTTTCAGCCACATATCTGTGGGGTAAAGTTGTCCGGAGCCCCCTAGTCCTAAGGCATGAAGTTGTCGGCATGCTTGAGAAGAACTGAGTCGACTATTTTCGACTTATTTGCCTGTCTATAGCTTTCTATAAGCCTAAGGGGCCCTGATCGAACTGTTGGACTTCATGGGAAGTGGAGGCTTGAACGTTAAATCTGTATAACAGGATTGTAGGTTTTCTTTTTCAGAATATATTTCTATAATTTTTGGGCATAAATTTGACATTTATTGTGGTACATTATTCCAGTTTGCAAAGGAAATTTTTTTCTTTAATTTTAGAGAAAATTTATGCATCCCAAATTTGATCTTTATGACCTCACTCCTGGCGAAAACTACTGTTTCAAAGTAAATGTGTTTGACATTGTAACAAAGACTAGCGGCAAATTTAGTCCCGAGAAGTGTTTTCAAGTGGAAGCTCTAGGTAAGTGTTTCTTTGGCACAGTGGTGGGGGGTTACTGTATTTATTAAGATGATTCCTTTTATGTGGGACAACTTCTTAGAGACCCTATTGTGATACTTTGAATTTGTCACAAAGTAGTGAATGTAATATTCAAAGAATTAAATATTTAGCACACCTTTAGGCATTGGAGACTTGCTATTAGGGAACAGAACTACCCGGGTCCAATGCTCCTGGTAAGAAATAAAAGCCCAGGGAAATAGGTATCCCAGGGGTCCCCAGCCTTTTATACCTGTCAGCTACATTCAAATGTAAACACAAGCATAAATAATATCTAGGGTTTACCAAATATGGGATGTGATTTGGTAGCCTCT
>CM044433.1:9476740-9489967 GCA_024363595.1 Xenopus borealis
CAGAAAGATAACTGGGAAAATAGTTAGACAGGTTAGTGATAGGTTAAAATTTGCAGCTCGCTGTAAGTGGTCAGAGTAGGTGGTCAGCTGGCTGTAGGCTAATGAGACGAGCAGCTAACACCCCAAAGAGGGGAGACTGGTGATTGCAAATACAAAATTACTGTTTGCTGAAAACCGCACTGACCCAAGGTACTACCCTACCAAGGTGTCACCATGCTGCAATCTTTCCCCTGGTTTTGCGTCCCCTCTGTAGCTGGGATGGGTGCTTCTATGCAGTAGAGCGAGGCTTCTAAGTTTGTCTTTTTACCCTATTGCGAATGTGCCACAAAACTGAGCCATAGAAATTAACAGCACCACCTGCCGTTCATTACAGCCAACTGGGCTTCTGTTGGCAGAAAACTGATATAGACACTTGATATAGGCCACATTGGAAAAAGAAAAATTCTCTGGGGCCACACATGAAATACACAAACACTTTTGATTTATAAAAGTAAAGAAAATGCACAGAAAAGAACTACAATACCAGTTGGATAACCAGATTGAGCTATACAATGGAATATGGGACACCTGGATATTAAATAGACTTATTATTATATTATTATTACTACTAACTGGGCAATGGGCAGAGTCCCCCCTCCTGCCTACTCAGTGTCGGACTGGTACATCAGGGGCCCACCCAAAAACCTTACAGCAGGGGCCCACCAAAAAATCTTAGACCAGGGGCCCACTCTCTGTACTATTATTCTTCCTCTTCATTCAACCTCTATTCTGCTAGTGTATTTTCTTTACATACTATAATCTATTTTTACATCTATTTAGCCTCTAGAAATAGGGAATGGCCATGAACTTGGCCAGATTCGCAGCATGAGGGCCCACTGACACCTGGGCCCACCAGGACTTTTCCTGGTATCCTGGTGGGCCAGTCCAACATTGTGCCTACTCCTATATCCTTTGCAACATAACATTTTCTTGGGAACCAAGCATTTACAACTGGGCCGCATACATATACATACTGGGCCACATGCGGCCCTCAGGCCACAGGTTGGACGCCCCTGGATTACAGCATGGCAGATCCAGAATATATACACAAAACTGGGGCTTAACTAGGGTTTAATATGAAGAAGCGCTTATGAACCAGTAACATGCTACTTACCTCTCTTTGTTTCTTGGTATCTTTTCTTTCCCTATGTCTCTCTTTCGTTCTTGTTTCCACTTTCCCTTTGTCTTTTATGTCTTGCTTCCAGTATTTCTGTTATTCTTTCCTGTTCTCCTGCTTCTGTGTCCTCAGATTTTAGCTGCAGCGCATGGCGGAAGACCTGCCCTTAACGTGCCCGACAGAATACTTTCAACAGCAACTGGAAAGACTACTCCTTTAAATACACGCAGTCACACAAGCATGCAGTCTTTCCAGTTGCTGCTGAAAGAATTCAGTTAAAACAGGCACAATAGGGGCAGGCCTTTCATCACACAGTCCGGCTTCAATTGAACGATTTTTATAATGTTTCTAACACTTTAGGATAGTAGTATGCCTTTCCGCCCAAAGCGTTTCATCCCATTCCATATGTCCTGGGCATGGCAATAAATTTGGAAAAAACACCATACTATTACAGACATTATTGACTTCATTTTCTGTTAGTCAGAAAAGGAGTGTCTTGTTATGTTGCTCTGCTTAGAATAGGGGCGACCAACCTGCATGGGGCCCAGGATGGATATGAATGCAGCCCAGCTGGAAATGCTTGATTCTGAGGAAATGTTATTTTGTAAAGGATATAGGACTAGGCAGGAGGGGGGACTCTGCCCATTGCACATTTAGTAGTAATAATAATAAGTCTTTTTCATATCCGGGTGTCCCATATTCCATTGTATAGCTCCATCTGGTATTGTAGTTCTTTTCTGTGCATTTTATTTATATTTACAAATCAAAAGTGTTTGAGTATTTTGTGTGTGGCCCCAGACAATTTTTTCTTTCCAGTGTGGCCCTGGGAAGCCAAAAGGTCGGACAACCCTGGCTTAGAACCAGCATCGGACTGGGTGGGTCTGGACTAGGGATGCACCGAATCCACGATTTTGGATTCGGCCGAACCCCCGAATCCTTCCTGAAAGATTCGGCCGAATACTGAACCGAATCCGAACTCTAATTTGTATATTCAAATTATGAGTGGTAAGGGGAAAACATTTTTTACTTCCTTGTTTTGTGCCAAAAAGTCAAGTGATTTTGGATTTGGTTCGGCCAGGCAGAAGGATTCGGCCGAATCCTGCTGAAAAAGGCAGAATCCTGTCCGAATCCCGAACCGAATCCTGGATTTGGTGCATCCCTAGTCTGGACCCACTGGGGCTGCCGGAGGGCCACCATCAGAATACACGTACAACAAAATTTAAAAAACAAAAACAAAACATTGGTAGCTAGCCCCTCCCAAGTTATAAAAAAAAACATTGGCTGCCAGGACCCCCAAATTAATAAAAAACATCAGCCGTCAGGGTCCCCCAAGTTAAAAACAAAAACAAAACAGTGGTCAGAGCACCTCAAACTTAAATAAATAAATAATTCTTGTTTGGCATGGCTCTGCTCCTTCTTCAGTTCAACTTGGATCCTTCTTCGACAGTTGAAGAGGTGGCTGGCTAATCCAGCAAATGCATCATGGCCTGGGCCCCCCTTAACATATAGAAGCCATCAGTGCCCTCTTGATGCTAGGGCTGCCACCTGGCCGTTATGTTTGATGGTTGGTCCCAATGTTATTAATAGGAAAAAAAGATAAACCTATAGGAAGGCCGGTATTTTTTTCAAGAAAAGGTGGCAACCCTCAGTAACGTAACTAGAGGGGGGAGGGCCCTGGTGCGGGACGTGCAGTCGGGTGCCCCGCCCCCCTCCGTACACATTTATCTTTCCGGAAATCACTGAAGCGCCAGGAAATCGTCGGTGAGCAAACTGCCGAGGGGGCCCTGAGGGGGTGCGGGCCCTGGCCCAATTGCCCCCGGTAGTTCCGCCACTAACAACCCTACTTGATGGTGGCGCTAGATTGCAGCATTGGATGCCCTTGCTTAGAACTGACCATAACAGGCCAGGAAATTGGGGTATGCTGAAGAGGCCTCTGGTGCATCTGTTTGGGAGCAGCATCAGTGGATAATTGGGGACAGAGCAGAGCAGATTGTGGGCAAATGAAGAGCAGTGGAGAGAGCAAGAATAGGGGATGGCATGCAGACTGAGTGCTGGGTGGTTGCTGACGTATAGACTGTCACTCTGAAGCCAAATTAAAAGGGTTGTTAATCTTTTAACTAGCCTTTTGTATGATAGAGCACCATACCTCCCAACTGTCCTTTTTTTGGAGGGACAGTCCCTCTTTTGAGAGCTGAACCCGCTGTCCCTCATTTGTACTGGAAAGTCCCTCTTTTCTCTGCACTGAACAGCCAGAAAAAGAAACAAAGATTTTAACTTAAATGGCTTTTGGCAGAGAGCCCAGAACAGCTAACAGGTGCAAATAAGATGCTTTGTAACACTTTTGAGATAAGAAAATAAGTAATTGTAAAAGTTTAGATAAGGAGAAATATTTTCAAACTTAACCTGTCAAATTTAGTAAAATAAACATGGTGATTAGGGGGTGTGGCCACAAAAATGGGCGTGGACACAAACATTTTGCCGTGCTGTGGACAAAATAAATTTTTGTCCCTCTTTTTACTTGTTGGGAGGTATGGAGCACCATATTCTGAGACAATTTGCAAATGGTTTTCATTTTTTATTATTTGTGGTTTTTGAGTTATTTCACTTTTTATTCAGCAATCTGGTTGCTAGAGTCCACATTACCCTAGTAACTATGCATTGATTTGAATAAGAGACTGGAATATGAAAAGGAGAGGCCTGAATAGAAATGATTAATAAAAAAAAGTAGCAATTGTAGCCTTACAGTGCATTTGTTTTTAGATGGGGTTAGCAGGGCCGGGCCAAGGTAGTTTGGCACCCTAGGCAAGGTGTTCAATCAGTGCCCCCCACGCCCCTGTTCTGTATGACCATTTCCCACCTATTCACTTTTTCTTAAATGAAGAAACCTTATAACACAATCAAACTGTACGTGTGCCAGCCAGCAGCACACAAAAAATTGCCCTAATCTGTACCTGTGTCAGCCTGCAGCCAAAATATTGTCCCCAATCTGTACCTGTGCCAACAGCACCCAAAATATTGCTTCCAATCTGTACCTGTGCCACTAGTATTGCCCCCTAAGTTTGTACCTGTGCCACCAGCATTGACCCCTAAGTCTGTACCTGTGCCACCAGCATTGACCCCTAAGTCTGTACCTGTGCCACCAGCATTGACCCCTAAGTCTGTATCTGTACCACCAGCCTGTGCTAGAACAGCAGCAAAAATATTTCCCCAGATCTGTGCCAGGCAAAGGGCAAGTAAGAGGGAGGTGGGGACTGAAGTAAAGCAGAATGATGCTGCTGGAGACAGGGGCAAGTTAAATCTCAAAGAATAGAAAAAAAATGCCCTTCTAAAGTGCGCCCCCCCCCATGACTGCACCCTAGGCGGCCGCCTACTCTGCCTACCCCTAGTTCCGGCCCTGGGGGTTAGTGATCCCCATTTGAAAGCTGGAAAGAATCAGAAAAAGGCGGCAAATAATTAAAAAACAATTTTAAAAAGTTGATTAGAATTAGCCACTCTATAAAAAATGAAAAAAGAACTTAATGGTGAGCCGCCACTTTTTATTGAAAATGTTTGTTTCTAAAAGAGGATGTTCATCTTCTCATGTAATCAGATTTTTATTTCTGAAGTCTTGGTGTAATAGAGTTACAGTGACATCTTCTGAGCGTATTTGATATTGCAACTTAGTGGGTTGGTAAGTTACATCTAAAAGGTTACTTTAGGGATACTGTCATGGGAAATTTCTTTTTTTTTTTGCCAAAATGCATCAGTTAATAGTGGTGTTGCATTGAAATCAATTTCTCAAAAGAGCAAACAGATTTTTTTATATTTCATTTTGAAATCTGACATGGGGCTAGACATATTGTCAATTTCCCAGCTGCCCCAAGTCATGTGACTTGTACTCTGATAAACTTCAATCGCTCTTTACTGCTGTACAGCAAGTTGGAGTGATATCACCCCCTCCATTTCCCCACCCAGCAGCCTAACAACAGAACAATGGGAAGGTAACCAGATAACAGCTCCCTAACACAAGATAACAGCTGCCTGGTAGATCTAAGAACAGCACTCAATAGTAAAACCCATGTACCACTGTGTACTATTCAGTTACATTGAGAAGGAAAAACAACAGCCTGCCAGAAAGCAGTTCCCTCCTAAAGTGCTGGCACAAGTCACATGACCAGGGGCAGCTGGGAAATTGACAATATGTCTAGCCCCATGTCAGATTTCAAAACTGAATATAAAAAAAATCTGTTTGCTCTTTTTGAGAAATGGATTTCAATGCAGAAGTCTACTGGAGCAGCACTATTAACTGATGTGTTTAGAAAAAAACATGTTTTCCCATGACAGTATCCCTTTAAAGTTAACTTTTAGCAGGTCTGGACTGTGAATCAAAATGAGCCCTGGCATTTCAGATATACAGAGGTCCAAATACCCCCCATCTGTCAAATGCCTACTGACTGTCTATGGCATCTTACAGTAGCCCCTCTGGCATTTGTCAGAAACCACAGATTGTCTGGCACTAAATAACTAGTGCATTGTTATAAAATGATGAAGACCCCAAGAAAAGTCTGGGTAGGTTATATTTTATTAAAAGTGCCACATATGGCCAAGGAACCTCAGATTGGACTGGCCTTTTTAAAAGGAAAAAGCCTTCCAGTATTGGAGCAAATGGAGCCGCAGCAGCTTTGGCTAGTGGTGAGCGAATCAGTTTTGCAAAACTACAAAAAAATTTGCCAAACAGTGAAATTTTTGTGAAAAGCAGTGAAATCTATGTTGCCTCACAAGGAAAATTCAGTTGACCGGAAAAAGAAGTTCTGCAACTCACCGGTGTTTAGATTCTAGCCGGCAGGAAGTTCAGGGAGATTGGTCGTCCGAAGAAGAGGCGATTTGTCACCAGGCGACTAATCTCCCCGAATCTCCACGTGTATCTCTGCCCTTAAAGCAATGGGTGTTTTTTTTCTTATGGTGACTTTTTTCTGTCCTAATGCATTAAAGTCAATGGCTGGTGAATATATTCGCTCATCACTAGTCTTGGCACCTAGAGTAAACTGATCCTTAGACTGGATGCTAAAAGCCAGGGTTAGGCATGTGATCATCCAGAATTAGTCGTGGGTATTGCATATTTATACCCCCTGCTGAGGTTGAGCAAGTGATATTGCCCTGGTGTAAAGAGGCATGTTGGGGGTGTAACTCAATATGACCTGAGATAATTGGGTATGGCCAACGATACCTTATATACCATGGAATCGGATAAAATGATTGATAAATTTGTGGCAAAAGGGTATGATAAAAATGTACTTTTAAAAATACGTGATGAAGTGGGAGAAATTCCACGAGCCAATTTACTTACTAAGAAAAAGGCTTCCCCTAAACAACAACGCATCCCTTACGTCTCAATTTATGACACCAATGCTAAATTTATACAGAGTATTATTCTAAAACATTGGAAAGTCTTAAAAGCAGACATTAAATATGGAAAATTGTTTGTGGCACCACCAATTTTTTCTTATAAACGTGGAAGGAATGTTGGGGATCTGGTAAAAAAGAAAAAGGTAACATCTTTAAAAAGTAGCTGTAGAACATGCACTTTTCCGTGTCTTAATTGTGGCCATTGTACAGGCATTACAAAAGGTGACTATGTAGTTCATCCACAAAAGGGCACAAAGCATTCCATAAGGGGCTTTCATACTTGCGACTCAAGGGGAGTAATTTACTGCCTAAAATGCCCATGCGGTTTGGCTTATGTGGGCCAAACGAGTAGAGCTGTAAAAATACGTTTAAACGAACATAAAGCTGCCATTAGAAATTACAAACCACCTTCAAAGGAAACAAGTAAAGAGATAGATAAGGGCAAGAATAAACAGGAAACTTTTTTGTACAAACATTTTTTTGAGAAGGGGCATAGAACTTCACAATTGAGATGGCAAGTATTGGAAAAAATAGTGGCTACTGAATATGACCTTAAATTAAAACTAAACTAACGTGAGAATTATTGGATTTGGTTGTTACAAACCCAGACACCAAGGGGTTTAAATGAGGAATTCAATCTGTCAAGCTACTTGTAACTTTGAATTGTTTCCTTTTTCTAATTGTTTCCTTGTTCCTTTCCAGATTCTCCTAATTGTATCGGATAGAATCTAATAGCTTTGGGAAGGTATGATTAAATATCCCTTATCTGATTAAAATGTTACTGTGGCAATTTTGTCTTTCTAACGTTACTATGTATAATATTGTTACTGTTCCTGTGTATAGAAAGTCACGTTTTCTCTTAATCACCTGTTTTTTTTTGGAGAGACTCTCTATATGGACAATTTGAGATTACATTGAACATGGAATTATTTTCTGACTTTAATACCTTGCTGTTAGAATACCTTGTTAAATTAAATAATTGGAGGGGAGTGACCCAGAATTTCAACACATTTAAGGAGGGTTGTGGGTGTTTTTTGAGCACCTGACGAAGGGGTACACCCCCGAAACGTTGTCTTTGTTGGATAGACATTAAACACGGGAGCAATCCCTCAAGCATCATACGTGTGCTGGATTTTTCTTTGATGCCTGTTAAACGTGGAGGTGCCGTCCTCCTAAGTCCATGCACCGTATATATTTTTTGGAGAGGCCTGGTGTGCGTGTGCAAATTTTTGCCTAAATATGGCCAGGGTGTGTCATAGGCATAGCCTAAACCTCCTGGTTCGGGGTATTGATGTCTCTGCCATTAATTACTGGGATTAGTAGGAGAGACAACAGTGCAGGTGCTCCAGGTGAAAAGGATTTAGGATGGAGTTGAACCCCCCTGCAGCAATCCAGGAGCACCCTAAAATGTTAAGCTACTGCCTGTGGTTTATAAATACTGTTGCATTGTATTATTGCGCTGATATTGAATGTTGCCTATTTGTGCTACGTTGAGCTAGACCCGCATTGTTACCCGCTTGGACCCGTGACCCGACCCTTACCCGCAACCCGCAGTCCGCAACCCAGACCTGTGACCCGCTGACCATCGAGAATCAGGAAGTGCTGTCATTGTAAACCGGAAGTGACATCATCAGAAGTAGCCGCAGTTAGAAAAAAAGGAGTGAAACAGGAAGTGCTGTCATTGTAAACTGGAAGTGACATCATCGGAAGTAGCCGCGATCAGAAAAAGGAGTAAAAATCGCTATGGCGAGGATCCGCGACCCGACCCTCAACCAGCCAACCTGCAGAACCACCGGCCCGCTTCTCTACCCGCACCCAGAAATTCTACGTGCAACCCGCAGGGTACCGGACCCGCTGCAGGACTCTACGCTGAGCTCTTTGTTCTCATATTTATCCTTGGTGGATTGTTGCCCGTAGACTAGCCTGTAACCAAACATCTGAGGATCTACAATGTCTCCTTCTCATAACTAAGCTCTATAAATAACATCACAGTGATGCAATGGACTGTCATAAAGTTACAGCCTATAATAAAGCCAAAGCCAGATTCATTTCTAACTTTAAACACAAGGTGGCACTGTTGAGATGGAAAACTGTTAAATGTTGAATGTGTAGATGAAATTGTATCTGAAACTTCCCATCGTTATCATGTTCTGACAAGCACTAACAACCTGTGTAGAGCATGTTCATGTAACAGAGACTGTCATAGGGATAGTGATTGTATAAAGCTGGCGATAGACTCAACTATCCAATCCTACGAATCTTGGCAGGTCGGGAGATGGGGAAGTCCGATCATTCAAGAATTCGAACGATCGGATCTTTGTGTCTATGGCCAGCTTTTACCAAAGAGGATTCTGCAGAGGGTTAGAGCCTGACCTGGCTTCATCCAATTAGGAGCGTGACAAGTTCAAAGTGCCAAAAGTAAATCACAGCTCAAAGTGGTCACTGATGGAATTCTAAAGGCACAGCTATAGACACCCTTTCAGTGACAATAGCATAACACTATGGGGTCTATTTACCCATAACAGACTTTTTTTTAACCTTCTTTCCTTCACTGATGAATGTGTCTCTTAGGGCATAGACACACGGGGGAGATTAGTCGCCCGACGAGAAATCGATACTTTTTTGTGCGACATCTCCCCGAACCGCCTCCCCGCTGGCTAGAATCTAAGGGAAGAGACACACATCGTGATTCGGGGAGATTAGTCGCCTGGTGACAAATAGTCTTTTATTTGGGCGACTAATCTCCCCAAACTAAATTGCCGACAGGATGGCACTCGGAGCGCTTTGTTTTCTGAAGGCCCCCGAAATTGTCATACGAGGAAACTTTCAGGGACTTCGGAAAATGAAGCACTCTGAGTGCCAGCCTGCCGGTGATTTAGATTCTAGCCGGCAGGGAGGCAGTTCGGGGAGATTAGTCACCCAAAGAAGAGACTATTTCTCACTAGGCGATTAATCTCCCCCAAATCACGGTGTGTCTCTTCCCTTAGATTCTAGCCAGCGGGGAGGTGGTACAGGGAGATGTCGCCCAAAGAAGAGATTATTTGTTGAAGTTGTCTAACGAGGAAACTTTCAGGGACTTCAGAAAATGAAGCACTCCGAGTGCCATCCCGCCGGTGATTTAGATTCTAGCCGGCAAGGAGGCAATTTGGGGAGATTACTCACCCGAAGAAGAGGCGATCTATCGCCGGACAACTAATCTCCCTGAATCTGGATTTAGATTTGAGCCAGCGGGGAGGCAGTTCAGGGAGATTAGTCGCTGAAGAAGAGATGATTTGTCACCAGGCAACTAATCTCCCCGAATCTCGACGTGTGTCTCTTAGTGATTATAAAGCCAGGAACATTAATGCATGATGCAAACCAGGAGAGACGGATGGAGCAAACCTGGTAGGACCAGCCATGGCACATTTTCCTGCCTCATTTGAAAGAGAACATCACCTTGTCATAATAAACAGCAGTTTAGGCCTCACACACATCAGCTGGGATTTCTGTTTGCAGCCTCTAGTTCTGCCGTATTCCAACTGGGACCAATCATGTCACTGGTAATTATGCAGCTTCCAGCTATAAACGAGCAGGGTGTTTATCCATCCAAAACCTTATGGTACTGTAAGTTACTGTCTGCTGGGCTTTTGTTTCCTCTACAAATACAGTATATGGTTTGGTAAAACTAGCTCGGTGCCAAGTATTTAGGGACAGAGAAAGAGCTTGACGAGTTACCACTCTGATTTTATTTCCCCTATGGAAACAGGGACTGGTAGCACTAGATAGGTACCAAATAAATAGAGAAAAAGACAAGAGGAAAGTGTTGCAAGGGTTACTGACTGCTCTCATTTCCCTACAGAAATATGGATTGGTAGCACTAGATAGGTACCTAATATATATGGACAGAGACAAGAGGAAAGTGTTGGAAGAGTTACTGTCTGCTCTCGTTTCCCTACAGAAATATGGATTGGTAGCACTAGATAGGTACCTAATATATATGGACAGAGACAAAGGGAAAGTGTTAGAAGAATCACTGCCTGCTCTCATTTCCCTACAGAAATATTAATAGTTATAATAGGTGCCAGTGAGCTTGGTGTGCAGGGCTATCTTTACTAGTGGCAGGTGCTGTTTAAAGAGAGAGTTCATTTTTAAGTTAAAGTTTAGTATGTTATAGTGTCCCATTCTTAGCATGTTTTTATAATCTTTAAATGTTTCACCTTTCTTAGTCTAACTCTTTCCAACTTTCGGTCAAATTACCTAATATAGTTCCTGGTTGCTGGGTTAGATTAGTACGTAGCAACCAAATAACTGCTGAAATTCCAACTTATACTAAAGGTTAATTTGAAGAAACCCTTAAATTGTATGAAGTAAGACTCCAACTAATTGTCCTTGTGGTTGCAGCTACCAAAACAATAACAATATGAGTTTTGCTCTGTATATTATACAGTTGCTGATCTACAGGGTACTGGGCAGTTGCACCCACTACCCTGAGGCAGCTGTAAGTGTGAAATTACCCTAACCCGGTTGTTCAGGATAATATTACCTAGACAAAAGGGCCAGTGCTTCTCCCATGTGCACCCAGTTTAAAGGATAAGGAAATCATGTTATTGCCAATAGATTAGCTGCAAAAGTACAAGCTAGAATGCTATATTTAGTCTGTAGAATGTTTTACCAGACCTGAGTAAAAAGCTCTAGAAGCTCTCTGTTTAGGATAGCAGCTGCAGTATTAGCTTGGTGTGACATCACTTCTTGCCTGAGTCTCTCCCTGCTCACTTATAGCTCTGGGCAGAGAGGGGGGGGGGGAAGAGGAGCAAACTGAGCATGCTCACGCCCGGGGCAAGGAGGTTTAAGCAGAAGGCAGGAAGTCTGATACAGAAGCCCATGTGTATACAATAGAAGGAAAAGAATACAGTATTTATTTAGACAGAGGACTCAGAGCAGCATTGCTTTGGGGGTGTACTGGTATATTTAGGTGGACCTTTCTGATAAAGTTTACTTAGTTTTAATCATTCCTTCTCCTTTAAGTATAAACGCTCCTTGTCAGTCATACGGATATAAACCACCCATCACTGGTGGTCATGGGACTCATTCTGCCCAAAAATGAATAATGGGCTCTTGTGCTAGGGGCTTCCATTAATGTGAATGAGGTGTCATGAGGGGTATTGGATAAAATACATGGGGACATCATAAACCTTAATAGGGTTGTTCACTTTAAAATTTACATTTAGTATAATGTAGAGAGTGATATTCTGAGGCAAAGTGCAATTGGTTTTCATTTTGTAATTTTTTTTGGTTTTTGAGTCATTTCAGTTTTTATTCAGCAGCTCTCCAGTTTGAAATTTCAGCCATCTGTTTGCTAGGGTCCACATCACCCTAGCAACCATGCACTGATCAGCCTGAATAGAAAGTCAATTGATAAAAAGTAGCAATAGCAACAAATGTGAAGCCTTACAGACCATTTGTTTTTTTAGATGGGTCAGTGCAAATAATAAAACTATAAAAAAATTTAAAATGAAGGCCAATTAAAAAATTGCTTAGAATTAGCCATTTTATAACATACTAAGGGGCAGATGTACTAAATTCGTGTGAATGATTCAAAATTTGAGCGAATTTAAAAAAAAATTCTAATTCGAATTTTCGAATCTTTTTTTGGCCACTTCGACCAACGAATTTTAAAAATTCGATCGGATCGAATGATTCGAATAGATCGAGTAAAGATCTATTTGATCATTCAACCATTCAATGGTCGAATGACTTGCCATTTAAATTATTATTCGACGGCCTACCTCGCCAGATTAAACCTACCGAAGTTCTGTATATCCCTATGGGAAGCTCCCATAGGGATTTTTCCAGCTTTTTTAGACCGAATAAAAAAAAATTCTATTAGAACGATTTTATCGATCGAACTAACATTTTTTATTCAATCGATCGAATAGAGTTAAAACCCTTCGAATTCGAAGTTGATGGAATATAACTGTATATAGTAGATAACCATTAGCTGCAATGTAAGAGTACAGTAAGAGCTCAGTTAATAGCAATTCCATTAAAAACAAATGTTTGCCGACAGAATAAATCCATTTCCAAGGTGGGTTTCTCAAACAAATAGATTTTTCCCATTTTGTGTTTTCCCAGTATTCTGTGTGCGCTGGCAGCACATTAGCCTCAGTGCGAGGATATTTACTCACACTAGGTCTCTACATAATTTACAGTAATGAGGCCCCAGATGACCTACTGCAGTCAATACAGGCAAATAAATAAATACAGCAATTAGCCGGCACTACAGGGCAGGCAACGAGAGTAACTCCATGTCAGCCTGGTCATTAGACACTGCAGACAGACAGACAGAATTTGTATTAATGCTGTGGCTCTGCTTTACGTTGCCCTGTGTGGTGCAAAGAGAAAGGAAGACAGGAGTGAAAAAAGGTTAGAAAGGGGCCAAGGTGAGTGGGCTGTAGGCCAAGTTGTACCCAGGTATGGGATCTGCTATGGGACTGGAATACTCAGAAACCAAGGTTTTTCAGATAAGAGATCTTTCCATAATGTGGATTTCTATATCTTAAAGGGATACTGTCATGGGAAATTTTTTTTAATGCATCAGTTAATAGTGCTGCTCCAGCAGAATCCAGCACTGAAATCCATTTATTTATATTTCATTTTGAAATCTGCCATGGGACTAGACATATTGTCAATTTCCCAGCTGCCCCAAG
>CM044433.1:9498829-9510921 GCA_024363595.1 Xenopus borealis
GCTCAAGGATTTTCTTTTCATACCAGCCTCTAATACGATCCAGTAAAATATTGAAATAGCAGGTCGGACGTAAGATGGCATATGAAAGCCAGTGATGGAATATTAGCGCTTGGCTTGCTGCAGCCTGGACAGAAGGCGGCAATGGGCTTAGCATAAACAGCGGCAGCTGGTCACACAGCATGGGACAACCGGCCCCCGAACTATGGCAGATGCAGTTTCAGCTGTTATGGGGTGAAGAGCATCAGCCTCTAAGCCCCGGGTCAGACACAGGCCCATTTCAACGGTGACAGTGCGGTGTCAAACTGCCACTCTCTTTCTGAAGCCTGCCAGATTTTCTCTAACTGCAAAATCCCAGCTTCCAGTTCACAGGCCGGGGTGGGGGGAAGCATAATGCAAACCTAATAATTTAGGGATTACACGCACACAATAGTTTTTTGATAAGGACGGACAGAATGTTTTGTATTCCTGGACGACTTCAATTTCCTGCACCCCCTGCCCGCCCCTTGGACTCAAATTAGCAGCACTTTGGAGTCTGTGTTTAGGCAAAGAGGGCCCATTTCAGCTCAATGACAACAGCCAGAACCACAGAATCAGCAATTTCGTTTCTGTCAGTTGGCATTGAAAGAGTGTTTCTTATTGGCTGGCGTTGGCAATTAGCTTTGTATCTTTACAACTGACAGTTTTGCATCTTTGGAAGTGACAGTTTTGCCCTTTTTACCCCTTTCCAGTTGTTAAAAGTGCCCAACATTTACACAATGTTAAATGGCTAAAATCATTCTCTTTCCCGCTCAAAAGCCCCTGCAGATTTCTCACTAAACAAAGCCCAAAGATACTTTGGAATCTGACTCCTAAGTGTCTTTTAGAATCAGATTTGTGAGACTAAACAGCGCTAATTAAAAGTGACTTCTAAGATCTTTCATTAATCAGTTTAACCCTCATATTGCCCGGGGGTTGGTATTCCAAAATATACAAGGAAATCATTTTTAGTGACCCCCCCAACTTGACCCTCTATTACCATTTTGGTTGAAAATGTGCCCAAAACTATTATCATTTGTCAGGCACATTTAGGAGCAGATTTAGCAAGGATCAAATTCTTGGTAAAAAACAGTTTTCCTGCAGGTTCAAAATTTGTTTTCCTGGTGATAGAAAAAAGAATTCTGGTGATCAATGTTTTGAAGAGTTTTTTTCCCTTAAACCCAAAGGGGCACATTTATTCATGTTCTCGGATATGTAAAACAAATTGTGCTCCAGTTATTTAATAAAGAACTTAAATGGGTTCATCTCGATTGCATCAAATCATTGAACTGCTGCTGTATATTCATTTATTTTTAAAAGATTTTTCTGTACAGTATTTACCTATATAATGGGAATGGAAAGCCTTCTATTTGTAGCCTCCCCAAGAAAATATATAATAAATAAAATAAAGTTGTCCTATTACCCTAAACATGTGCCCCCTGTATAGTTGTGTTGCCATATGTTAGGAAATGTAGGGGGGAAGGAGGGTACCCCCCAAAAAAATGTTTCACTGTTTCAGACTATCACCCAACAAAAGGTAAAACACGCCAGCATTTTTTGGGACTTCAAACTCCTATCTATTGTATTGAGCTTCGCCAGGTCTGACCTGGCAAAGTAATGTCTAGCGTAAGAGGTAACGTTCTCTAACATTTTCATCTTAGTGAATTAGCGTAGTTACGTCCCTTCGTCAGCGCGCAACTGGCGTAAGGGTGCGAAGTTGCGCAAGTCTATCTACTTCGCTAGCGAATTTTCGCCAGGGTGCGAAGTTGCGAATTGACATCACACTGGCGAATTAACGCTAGCGTTACACGCTTCGCACTTTAGTGAATTTGCACCAGAGAGCAGGCACTTATCGAGCTGATATATATAAATATATATCTTTACATTTTATTGTTTTCTGTATATATGTGCAGTAGGCGCTTCAGTGACACTCTAGTTATATGTCTGTCACAGGAATGCACTGCTTTTAGGGATGCACCAAATCCAGGATACACACAGGATTTGGACTATTTCCGCAGGATTCAGGTTTGGCCCAATCCGTTTGCCTGGCCGAACGTAATCCGAATTTGCACATGTAAAATAGGGGCAGGAAGGGAAATGAAAAGACTTATCGTCACAAAACAAGGTAAAAAATATTTTCCACTTTTTCCTTTCTCGCCCCTAAGTATGCAAATACATTTTCTGATCCGATTAGAATCCAAATTCATGAAAGATTCAGGGATTTTTGCCGAATTCCAAATAGTGGATTCTTTGGATTTGGTTCAATATTTGGCCGAATCTTTCCCAAAGGATTCTGACAAATCCTTAATAGTGGATTCGGTGCATCCCTAACTGCTTTATGTAGGAAGCTGAAGGGCTGGTACTACAAGGTCTGGGATTAACACTAATTTACTTTTACACAGTGGAAGGGGATAAACTGTAGAAATCATTTAAAAAAAAATCTTCCTTTACTATCTAGTCCTGATATCTTTATGAATAACCCCCGGGACCCCCATTGGCCTTCTTCATTCATCTTGGAGGTTCAAAATTACCTACTTCTTCCAGGGGGAACAGTAATAGCCCCATATTTTATCCTTTCTGCTTTACTCCCCATGCTTTTGGTATTATGGGGTATTTATACTGCAACCTTTTTTTAAAGGCGTGGTCTACCTTTAAGTTAAAGGTGTTGGAAGTTCACCTTCCAAACACTTTATTCAGTTCAGTTGTTTTCAGATTGTTCTCTAGAAAGAAAGATTTTTTCAATTACTTTCCATTATTAAAAATGACACTTTACACTGCAATATTACAAAAATGGTCAGAAATAGAAAATGGAAAGTAATTGGAAAAAGTGGTTATTTCTGGTGATCTATCTGAAAACAAATAGTTGTTTTAAGGTGAACAACCCCTTTTAGTATTTATAGAATGGCTAAATCTAAGCAACTTTCAACTGGTCTTCATTGTTCAGTTATTCAATACATTTTCTTTTGTTATAATTTTTTTATTATTTTACGTTTTCTTCTGATGCTTTCAGGTTTAAAATGGGGGTCACAAATGCTCTTTAAGGCTACAAATGTATTGTTATTTCTACATTTTATTACTCATCTTTCTATCCAGGCCTCTCCTATTCATATTCTAGTCTCTTATTCAAATCAATGCATGGTTTCTAGGGTAATTTGAATCCTAGCAACCAGATTGCTGAAACTGGAGAGCTGCTGAATAAAAAGCTAAATAATTCAAAAACCACTTGCAAATGGTCTCAGAATATCACTCTCTACATCATACTGAAAGTTTATTTAAAGGTGAACAAGTCCTGCGTTTTCTGATGCAATTAGAAATGAAAACACATAAAAACCTTTAAACGTTTTGCTTCCCCATTCACCTTCCTGAATATTGTAATTCGTTGTAATTCATAATCAGATTGACATTGAGTGGATTTCTACCCACATCTGATCTCTGTCTCAGGGAGGGGCATCACTGACTTCCCAGAGGAGGCCCGGCTAGCAGCTTCACTGGCCACATGCCAGAGGCACACTCCCCTTCCCCTGATTGACAGTTGTTCCTTGAAAACATATGTTCATATGGGGTACACAGAGCAATGAAGGTGGACATGCTTTCCCTAGGTGAGACGTACTGTGCCCAATTCTGTGTATATCTGTATCTGACTGCTAACATTTTGAAGTTTTAATAAACGATGGAATGAAAATCATCCTAAAATGCTAAATCCAACTTTGTTATGTTTTCATTTTTGTACTTACTTCTGCTCTGATATTGAATATGCAAAACAAAAGAAGGTTGTGGGAGCACTCCAAGGCAAAGTAAAAACATATATAAATACAACAGAAGTGTTACTGATCTGGCCAAATTAACTACTAACATAAAGAAAAAGAAGGGGGATCATAAAATTGGTAAGCCACCACACAACGTCACGGTAAACCCTATATGGTGGCCTCTAATTATTTACCTCCGGTCATAATATCCAAAAGCTGGCACCTCCCTGCATGGAAGCATTTCTTGGGGTAAGTGTCTCTTGACCTGGGCATTGGTTGCAGTCAGAGGGCTTAGTCCTCCCCAGCCATTAGCTTTTAAAAGATAGAGAGATTGCCTAGACCACAACATTGGTTCTGCAGGCATAATCATCCCCCACTTGTGGCTTTTAAGAGAGAGAGACTGCCCAAACCCAACGCCTATTTTTAAAGGCACGGGACCACCATTTATAGGGAGGGGAGTGGGGGTGCTACAACCACATGGAAGCTTGACCTGTAGCATACCTGCTTGACTTCTGGCAGAATAACTCTGCTACAAAACAAAATGCAAAAAAGGAGGGTTGTGGGAGCACTCCAAGGCTAAGTAAAAACATATTTAATTACAATAGAAGTACTACTAATCTGGCCAAATGAATTACAAACAAGAAAAAGAAGGGGGATTGATCAATGCACAATTAGTTATTGGCGTTTAAAAGCTAGTGGTGGGGGAGTAAGCCCTTTGACTGAAGTCATTGCCCAGGTCAGGAAACACATCCCAAAAAATGCTTCCATGCAGGGAGGTGCAATCTTTGAATACGATGACCGGAGGTAAATCGTTAAGGATCACCATATGGAGTTTACCTTAACGTGGTATGAAGGCCAGGGGCACTCCGCCAATGAGCTGAGTTGAGACATTTGCCCCAGGTGGCAGTGCCCCCCTTGGTTGCCTGGGGAAGCAAAAATGGCTCTCCTGCTAACTTTAAAAGCCAAATTTCCAGTTTTCAATCTGCAATTGTGCTCTTTGCACTAGTGACGTGGACCCCCCCCCAACCCCCGTCTGGCACTGAAAAGGTGAGAGCCGTGGACAGTGGCATAACTAGATTCTACTGGGCCCCACAGCAAATTTATTTTAGGGCCCCCAAAATTTCCAGAGGTTGTCTTGTTTTACCACTATATATAGAAATTGCTCATTAAGTAAGGCCTAATGGGCCCCCTATTCCTCCTGGGCCCCCCTGCAGCCGCAGGGTCTGCTTCCTCTGTAGTTATGAACCTGGCCATGGAGTGGCAAAATGAAGGCCGTCTCGGGCGACAAAATGGGCAGGATTGCCCCTGATGGTGGCTTACCAATTTATGACCATAAATTTGTAATTAAAAACCCCTGTTTTTGCAAACACATGCACTTGCATAGATACTGAATTACTCATGAGACAGGGGACCATGGAATGTGCATTGATCAATCCCCCTTCTTTTTCCTGATACTGAATATGTATTTAGTAGGTATGCACCCAATCCACTATTTTGGATTCGGCCGAACCCCCGAATCTGCTGTGAAAGATTCGGACGAAACCTAATTTGCATATGCAAATTAGCGAGGTCCTGGACATTAAAAAAATGTTTTACTTGCTTGTTTTGTGATGAAAAGTCACATGATTTTAAGGATTCGGATTCAGTTCAGCCAGGCACAAGGATTCAGCCGAATCCTGCTGAAAATGGCCAAGTCCTGGACGAATACCGACTGAATCCTGGATTCGGTGCATCCCTAGTATTTAGGCTTCATAACTTTGCATGCTGAGCTTCCCTTCTTAGCCAGTCCTGGTAAAGGCTGCCAAGCCAGTGATATAATTAATAGGTTTCATCAGTGGCGTAACTAGATGTTACTGGGTCCCACAGCAAATACATTTTAGGGCCCCCAACATATCCAGAGGTTATCCATTTTACTAGTATATGTTGAAATTGTTCATTAATTAGGGCATCATGGGGCCCCCTATACCTCTTGGGCCCCCCTGCAGCTGCAGGGTCTGCTTCCTCTATAGTTACGCCACTGGGTTTCATATACTGTAGGAGGGCCAGATTGCAGCCATAAAAAGTAAGCAACAGGTATGGGATTCACGCAGGGAAGGGCGGATGAAACTTGCAAGGGGGGCCCTTGAGCTGGAGGCCCTATTGAGCCCAGCACACACCATTCCACACATCAGCAAGCTTCAATCTCTTATATAGCAGCACCTGACGTGCTCATGTTTTAGTCATTGGGTGCAGGGTTGGCCTGGATATATAAGCGATTGTAAGTTGAGTTGGGGGAGTTTGGACTGAGTTCTCATGAGGACAAGGACTCACCTGGGTCTTTCCCAGTATCTGGTGGCTAAGGCTGAATGCCCTCAGGACCCATCCATGGTCAGATCACTTGCACCCATGGAACTTGATGTGCTCAGCACCTTGTTTTCTGATTACAAATATGGCACACAGTGCTGCATCGGCACCTTGGAGGCTGCAAATGTTCCACCCTGAGCCCATCCCCATGAATCAAGCACTGCTTTTGAAAGTAGAAAGCACTCTATCCATGACAAAGGAGTTTTAAGACCTGCACCTAAAGGAACAACCTATGGGATTGATGTAAAGTGCAAATCACTTGTCATGAACCCTAGGATCTTTTATAAAGACAGATTGAATCTCAGCCATAAAGTATGTCAAAACTGTTCAAAAGAGCGGTTCACCTGTAAGTTAACTTTTAGTATGTTATAGAATGGCTAATCATAAGCAATTGTTTTTCTTTTTTATAGTTTTTTAATTATTTCACTTTTTCTTCTGACTCTTTCCAGCTTTCAAATGGGGGTGTGTAAGGCTACCAGTTGTATTACTAATCATTCTATCCAGACCCTCTTCCATTCATGTTCCAGTCTCTCATTCAAATCAATGCATGGTCGCTAGGGTAATTTAAACCCTAGCAACCAGATTGCTTACAATGTAAACTAGAGAGCTGCTGAATAAAAAGTTAAATAACTCATAAGCCACAAATGATTAAAAAAAAGAAAACCAATTGCAAGTTGTCTCAGAATATCACTCTCTGCATCAATCTAAAAGTTTGCTGAAAACCCTGTTTACCATTTCATTGCACTTGTGCTCTGCATGCAGAAAAATCAGTATAATTTGATGATAAATAAAATTCATTAATTTAATAAAAAGGACAATATTTCGGCCCCTAATCAAATAGTATCTCTTTCGTGCATATAAGGTCAGGGTTGTGGACTGGCAAAAGTAGGTGTGAGGCATGCAAGGGAAATATTGGGATGAGTAATAAGTGACATTACTGCAAACACGGGTGCATTACGACATAATATCACATAATATTAGCACAAGGTGCCTTTCCTCTCCAAACATCTGGTCCCTGGATGGGTTGTTACTGTTTCCAGGTCTCTCCTGGCAGCCGCTCCCTGGGACATTGTGAGGCCTGAGCCACACACGCTGCTAGGGATCTGTTCTCAAGTCGATGCAGTGAGTTCGCCGTATGATGACAATTAGGAGCAGTTAGTGTGCAGATGAGACGCACGAGTGGCAGGTGGTGAGAAGGGGACACAATTAACTCGGATGCACAGAAACCTTCCCTAATGAGCAGAACCAACTTCAATGAGCTGGGAAGAGAGAGAGAGAGAGAGAGAGAGAGAGAGAGAGAGAGCAACACTGACTTTAAAGCCGATAACAAGTCAACAGGTAGTTTCATCATCCAAAATAATCCTATGAAGAAATATAATACCATAATGAGGATCTACAGAGCACCACTGCAGAGTTTGCAACAGTCACAAGGCTATAATACAAAGGGCAGACCCAGGGCAACCCAGAGTAGTGCAGTATAGAGTCAGCTTAAAGGGGTTGTTCACCTTTGAGATAACTTTTAGTATGATGTAGAGACTGACATTCTGAGATAATTTGCAATTGGTTTAAATTTTTTATTATTTACAGTTTTTTAGTTATTTTGCTTTTTATTCAGCAGCTCTTCAATTTTCATTTTAAGCAGTCTTGTAGCTAGGGCCCAAATTACCCTAGCAACCATGCATTGATTTGAATAAGAGACTGGAATGTGAATAGGAGAGAGTCTGAATAGAATGATAAGTAATAAAAAGTAGCAATAACAATACATTTGTAGCCTTACAGAGCATTTGTTTTTTTAGAAGGGGACGGCGACGCCCATTTGAAAGTTGCAAAGAATCAAACGAAAAGACAAATAACTATAAAACTATAACAAATAAATAATAAAAACCAATTGAAAAGTTGTTTAGAATTGGCCATTCTATAACATAATAAAAGTTACCGTAAAGGTGAACCACCCCTTTAATAACCCCAATATCTAAATAATGTGCTCAGTAGGTAGGGGGTACCACTGCATCAAGACCATCGACAACCTACTTATGGGATAAAAACAAATATGTAGATAAAAATGGTCACTCTGAAGAATAAAACACATTGCAGCACATGCCGATGGCTCCAACTAATAGTGAATCTAAACATTGCTTTTAAGAGGTAATATTTTCCCTTTAAAAGTACACACAAGTACAGTTCTGCTCATATGATTATATTGGAGTACATTTTTAAAGGCCTGTTGGGTTGATCAACAGAAGAGCCTGGGCCTCATTGAGTAAACCACCCGGTACCAAGAATTTGGTGCACTTTTAGGTCCGTCTACTTATAGCCACAAAATATTTAGAGAACTAAAGCCTTAATAAAGAAGTAGGTAGAAATGTTGTACATGATGTGTTGTGCTTGTGTACCAGCCCAAGGCAACCACAGCCCTTTAGCAGTAAAGATCTGTGTCTCCCCAGTAGATGCCCCAGTAGCTCCCCATCTTCTTTTCTGATTCACTGATTCACATGCTCTGTGCTGCTGTCACTTACTGAGCTTAGGGACCCACTCACAATATACAGTACGCATAGGGGCACATTTACTAAGGGTCGAATTTCGAGGGTTAAAAAACCCGCAAATTTAGGTCGAATTAAAAACTCGAATTCGAATTTCGATTTTTTTGAACTATCGAATATAAAAAATTTGATTGAACGAAAAAATCGTTCGAAACGATCGAAAGCAATCAATCGAATTTTTTTATTCGATCTAAAAAGGATAGAAATATCCTATGGGACAATCCCATAGGATTGTATCGCAATTCGGTAGGTTTAACCTGCCGAATTTTTAGATCGAATTTTTCTTAAAGGGACAGTACTACGAAAGTCGAATTAGAATTTTCGAATTTGATCAATTCGAATCGAATTTTGGGCTATTCGATAGTCGAATAAGCCCAAAATGAATTCGAATTTCGAATTTTTTTCATTCGAATTTGATTCGAATTTTCACTTGAATCAATTTGACCCTTAGTAAATCTGCCCCATAGTGTAATAGAAATATAGTCACAATATACGGCGGATTAGTCATTAATACAGATAATTAGAAACCAGTGCAATTAGCTGCATCAGAATTTAATAATCAGCAAACCTGTAGCAACAGCTTATATTACAGCCAGGGAACCTGAAATGCTGGGAAAGGCCCTGAATTACTGGGAAAAAGCAATGCATTGTGAATAAAACACAGTGAATTGAATTTTGATGGGGCTTATTACTTTTGTGGTAAGGGCCTGCAACTGTAGCATAGACTATCCTAGTCTTTTACCAACCTGCACCTGCCCCTTACCTCTGCTTGTTTTCCATGACTTGCTTACTACGGTCTGCCCTACCCTCTGGCCTGCTTCCCGTTATGTCCAATAACAGCCAATTTCTATAACCGGGGCAGCTTAAAGTTTAAGAATTGTAGGTAGAGTCCTGCAGCAAAATCCCGCTGAACCCTGGGGGTTCAATGCAGAAGTTCCGGGTGAGGATATAGAAGCAGGTAGGTGATTCTGCGGGTTTACAGGTTGAGGGTCGGGTCTCGGATCTTCGCCATAGCGATTTTTACACCTTTTTTCTGAGCATTTCTACTACCAAATATGTCACTTCCTGTTTACAATGACAGCACTTCCTGTGTTACTTTATTTCTGATCACGGCTACTTCCGATTATGTCACTTCCAGTTTACAATGACTTCCTGATTCTTGATGGTCAGCAGGTCGCGGGTCTGGGTTGCGGATTGCAGGTTGTGGGTAAGGGTCGGGTATGGGTCCCAAAAAATGGACCCATGCAGGATTCTAATTGTAGAGTCACTGACTGGAATGATATAAGTCCAACCAGGACTGGACTGAGAATCAAAATAGGCCCTGGCATTTCAGGTACACAGACGCCCAATCAGCCCACATAGAGGCCCAAACAGTCCCCACCAGCCCACTAAATACTGACTTTCTATGGCACCTTATAGCAGCCCCTCTGGCATTTGCCCTAACCCACAGATTGCCAGTCCGGGCCTGAGTCCAACGAATGCCTTACCAGTGGCTAGGGTTGCCACCTTTTCTTGAAAAAAATACCATCCTTCCTATATATTTATCTTTTTTTTCTATTAACAACATTGGGATCAACCATCAAAAATACCGGCCAGGTGGCAACCCTACTAGTGGCATAACCAGAAGATACAGGACCCCCTGCAATGCCATTGTTAGATTTCCCTAAATGTGAGGAATAAGACTTTTTTCATAGCCATATCTGTTAATTGCTTATCAGTCAGTGCCGATGTGGACCTTCTATACCTACTGAGCCCTCCAACAGTAGGGTTGCCACCTATTGTAGCTAGGGTTGCCACCTGACCGGTATTTTACCAGCCTGGCCGGTAAAAATGATGGTTGATCCCAATGTTATTAATAGGGGAAAAAAGATAAATATATATGAAGGCCGGTATTTTTTTCCAGAAAAGGTGGCAACCCTAATTGTAGCAGGGTTTCAGAATGTTTAACAACCAGGCAGAAAGTTTTAAACCGGACGGGTGGACACCCTTTATAGAAATGACAGGTTCTGCTTCTTCTATTGCTACACCCCTGTACCTAATAGTTATTACACAATAGAGAGAGTCGGAACATTTTACTAAGGCACAGGTAACCTTTGTTATACTGGACTCTGGATGGAGCTGCAGAACCGAGCTTATTGCTTTCCTTATCTCCGCCCCTTATGCACAGAAGAAGGGTGGTGGAAGACACTGATTTGGCACCAAAGGGATGAAGCTGGCAGACTCCCTGGGTTTCAGCAATTAAAACCATTAGTGCCATTTCTCTAACAGACTTCAAGGTGCCCATTTGTCTCATATCCTTATGGTGACCTTTGCATTGTGTGCCACGGCTTGGCTTCTAACTTCCAGCCTCCAGTTCAAAGGCCTCGCACACGGCTCTGTGTAAGCCCAAGCCCCAGCCTTCTCTGCTAATGAGACACCGGGAGTCAAAGTTAATTTGGTGTAAAAGATTTCTCTGTGTAATGACATTTATGGGTAATTAAGCATGTCGTAGGCAGCAACTCCCAATGCCTCACACATATCTGCCTCCTCTTTTTCCATGGAAGAGAGCTACTCTCGGGATTAGGTCTGACACAGAAGCGTGTTATTCTGTCAACACATATAAATTACAGTCGCCAACATGGCTACTGCATAGATAATGATATTTATTGGGGAGATTCACAACCTGCTATTAAAGGGATACTAATATATTTCTATAAAAAAATCTATAGGAATTTGTCAGGCTTTAGCTATTTATTTTTTATTATCATTAATGATTACTAATATAGTGCATAGTGCAGTGCTATAAGGAGATTATTATCCATCAGCCACATCCATCCCTGCCCCAATGGAGCTTACACTCTAACATCACATTAAAGACTGTTTTCCCAAGACTTCAAATATTTATCGTAGTTTACACTCAGGCCTCACTCCTTTGAAGCATTACTCATAAGACTATATTATCAGATTTATACACAAGTGATACATGCGGGATAAATTCTCAGAATGGCCAGTAAGTGGCGCTGTTTGCTGAGCGAAGCAGAACTGCAGCAATAACAAGCTGTTTCGCTTTGTTGAATGGGATTAGTGATGGAGAACAGATTTTATCTTATGGCACAAATCTATCAAGATATAAATACAATGAGGACCGATAGACACGGCCTGAAGTGTTTCAGGTTACCGCTTACCCGTAACTCCTACTTATGGATTAGGGGCAAACCACAGGCTATGGATAAATTGAATACTAAATGGTGAAAGGAAACTTTGACACAAGTCATGGACCTCCTGCCCTTTAGCATTGCTTCTTTGGAACTGATCAACTATTTCTTTATATAAGTGAACCTCATTGTAACTTATACTGAGAATAATGTACCCTCTTTTGTAACATATAAGGATATTAGACGTCACTGAGGGGGATGTTCTGTGACTATATAAAGGCACAAGGCTGCAGGCTGAGTTATACAGGGAACTC
>CM044433.1:9615440-9629014 GCA_024363595.1 Xenopus borealis
CCCTTCGATATAATAGCAGATAAAACCTACCGAATTGCTAAATATCCCTATGGGAAGCTGAGAGCTCCCATATGATTTGACCCAAGTTTTTTGAGCGAATATAAAAAATTTGATCGAATGGTTAAAATTGTTCGAATTGTTCGATTTGAACGATTTTATTGATCGAATTTTTCATATTCGATCGTTTGATAATTCGAATTGTGTTAAAACTCCTCGAAATTTGAATTTGAGGGGTTTTAATTCGAATTTAATTTGAGGGACGAATTCAAGGGTTAATTAACCCTCGAAATTCAACCCTTATTAAATGTGCCCCTAACAATTCGAATCAAATTTTGGGCTATTCGATAGTCGAAGTAGCCCAAAATGATTTTACTGCGACCCTATTCGACCCTTAGTAAATCAGCCCCTTAAAGTATGGAGAAATTTGTTATCCAGAAAATCCCGGGACTCGAGTATTCTGGATAAACGATACCGTACTGTACCTGTATAGAATTCTCAGAGCGATATAGACCATAAATCTAAACATTTTGCATTTTGTCTAAAAGTATAATTTTCAACTTAAAATCGTAATTTCTAAACTAAAATGCAAACATTTATCTGTGTCTCATGGGGCAGGTTTCTCAACATTCGAATTTTAGTTTTTACCTCTACTCAAGTATTTTGTGGCAAAAATCACAAGATCAATATTGAGTTTCCACACTTGCAATTTTTTTGAAATATTAAGGGGCAGATTTACAGTACTAAGGCTCGAATTTAAAAGTGAAAAAAGTTTCGACTACTGAAATTTTTTTGGGTCCATTTTCAATCGAATTGAAATCGTTTGAATGCATCATTCCATTCGAAGGATTCGAAGGATTTTGCGCAAATTCGATAGTCGAAGTAGCCCAAAATTACTTCTAATTTAGAATTTTTTAAATTCAAATTTTATTTGAATTTTTCCTTCCACACTTAGTAAATGTGCCCCATAGTGTGAAACAAACTTAAAAACGCAAATGAAAAATGTCTCATCTAAAAGCTGGCCAAGACATGCAGAAATCAATGGGGCAGAATGATTCACAAAGTGAAAATATTTGCCCTGCGCCTGGTTATATTTATAAAGCTGATTAAGATTTGCGGATTTGTTTTTTCACACTGTGAAATATCTATAAGAGCTTTTTAAATATGGCAAAAATCACAAATTGCGAATATTTATGAGCACACTTTGTCTTTGAATTATGCCACAACTTTGGTGGCGTAGAAAATATTTGTAAAACAGTTTCGCAAATTGTGAATATAAGTTACTGTCAATGGTATTTTTGCACACAACAACTCCGTAAAGTGCCTGTACACATGCACAGACCCGTCTCATTTGCGAAAATGTATTCACAATGCAAATTCAAAAAAAAACGGAAAGACGGGCACAGCAGTGCAATATTTTAGTGTTCAGGAAAAAGCACGGGCAAAACAACCATGTGCGAATAGATATTTGCTGTGCGAACTTTATAAATGACCCCCAATGAGTTTTAAAATTTTGTTATTTTTGAATTCAAGTTTTCAAGATGGGTTCAAATTTTCATTGAAATTGAAAGGTAGAATGTGATTTCACTGTATGAGTAATTTTAGGCAGTTGCGTTTTGAATGTTTGTGTTTTTTATATATAAGTGGACATTCAAATTTCGAAAAATGCAAAAAATATTAATTTTGATATATCTACCCCATACTGTTTAGTAACCTTTTGCAATATAACTTTCACAGAACCTTTTACAGAATGATTTAAACAGCCACTATTTTTTATTTTTTATTTAAATTTCCACTTGTGTCTAAAAAAAGAAAACAAAATTATTAATAAAGCAGAGTAATTATTGGCAGAAAATTATCCTTTTGTGCTTGGTATAATATAGGTAATTATAATACAGTTATAGTACTTTCCTTTTTCTTGCACAGCATCTGTGCTTTCATGCTTTACGGCTGAGATCCCTGCTATATTTGCAACTGAGCATTCAGACCACGGTGGTCTGACGTTCTATCTGAAAGCATCAGGATTCAGGTTAAATGAAATAAAAAAGATGAGCAAGGTCATTTTGTGCAAACTTGTTATATTCAATAATAGAAATACTTACAACTTGGAAATGTGGGGACAGTAGCTTATATTGGGAGGCCCATTTATTAAAGGGTCAAATTTTAGTGGCATTAGAGTTTTTGAAATCATTATCTCTAAAATCAGGAATGCTATTAAAAGATCCAAATATAAAAAGAATTCATGGAAAAGAAATATGAACAATGCGCTAAAAAAAACTGTAAAACGTTAAAAATGTGAGTTTTTCATCAAATTGTTTCTGAATGGCTACAAAAAAGGTCCAATAGAATGAGTGCAGCTCCCATTGACTTCTATAGGTACTTGACTGCTTTTACCTGGCAAAGTTTTATATAAGAGTTTTCTGTGGCTTTCACATTTCATAAAACATTTTTTGTGTTTTCGAGAAATAAAAAACACACATTTTTATAGATAAAGTAAAATTCATGAAAAAAAAAGGAATCTGAATATTAGTATATATATCTCTAAATGACATCACTTTGTGGAAATATGAACAGAGTACGACCAACCTACAACCGAAAATTTATTGATCAGATGGGGGACAGGTGAAGGTTTGTTACTCCGCAAATTCATCAAAGTACGAACAATCCGATACCCTTTTTGCCAGAGTCTGTTTCACAAGGTTCTACCTGGCAATTTTAAAGATGAAGCTACATCGTCAACATTATTATGTCAGTGACATCATATCCTGTTTTCTAAAAAAAAAAGTAATACAAAAACAAAACAGTGGCTCGTTTTCATATTGTAATGTGTGATTCTCATGTGTTTTAGGGTGTATTGTCTAGGACAATAGAGGATCTCTTTTGTCTTTTTTTCTTCCATGGACATTTTTATTAATAAGTGGCCACTTCCAACAGTTTCACCAACAATCCATAATAAAGACACATAAAAGACCTATATGTACCCGCCATATTTAAATTGACGTAAGAGTAAGTATGTTATCGAAGTGTCGCTAGGAAAACACTAGTAACACTAACAAAATTTTGCTTATAAATGTCCGTGCTGATGAGTTTTCACTGGCGAAATTTCGCCAGCGTTCATCTGCTGAGATAAAACTTCACATTTGAAGTTGAGCAAAGTCACTGCCTACTGACATTATGGGGCAGATCTTAGGATTGAAGTGAAAATTTCCAAATTTTTCAAATTCGAATTGTGAATTATCCAAACTCAACTCTAGTTTGAATTTCGAGATTTATCCTACTGTGGCCGTTTAAGAACTCAAATTCAACTATTCACCACCTAAAACCTGCCGAATTACTGTATATGTCAATGGGAGAGGTCCAGGGATCAATTTGATGATGTTTGCAACCTTCCTGACATTTAAGTTCATTTCGGAGAAAATAACTCATATCGAGTTTTTATAATTCGAATCAAGATTTTTACTATTTAAATCGAGTTTTTATAATTTGAATAGAGTTTTAGTTTTTATTCGATTTGAGTTTTTGGGTCAATTCAATTTGTCCAATTTTTTTTAAAAAAATTTCTTTTAATCATAAATTTCAATTTTGAATTTATGGGAGTTTCAAAAAAACTCCAAATAATTTGAAATTCAAACCTTGAGAAATGTGCCTCCCTGTATTGGATGTAAGATGAAGAGTAAAGCAAAAAAAAAATTATGGAGGTTTAGGATCCTTCATCTGGAAACCACAAAGTCCTGAATTACAGGAAGGCCCTCTCCCATAGATTCCATTGTAATCATATAATTCAGATTTCCTTTTTCTGTGTAATTATAAAACTGTAGCTTGTACTTGATCCCAACTAAGATGTAATTAATCCTAATTGGAAGCAAAATATTCCTACTGGCTTTAATCAATGCTTATATTATTTTTAGTAGACTTAAAATATGTAGATCCAAATTACAGAAACCGACATTATCCGGAAAACCCCATGTCCCAAGCATATACCTGTATATTGGCATAGGGTCCTCCTTCTCCACCTTTAAATTCACTAGAATACGATCTTCTATGTCTACCCTCATTCATTGCATTTTCAGTAAGAACATTGATTGTCAATGAAACCCATTGTGACATCATTCGTCGTATTAGTTCCTTTCTGTTTGCAATCAAATGAACACTCTACCTGTATTTGACACAGAAATAGTATATGTAATATGTTTTTTTTTTAAAGGTTGCTTGCAGTGAATCTGGTACAAAGATTTTTGTGCAAATGCCGATCAGCTGCTTTCTCTCCCACCCTGCCTGCTTGGCTTTCCTTAGCTTCCTGGGTGGTGAAGAAGCCGCAATGTCTTGAATACCAATAGTGAAACTGAACATATGTGAACCTTTCCTAATCCTGCTAATCTTTCTTCAAAAACCTTTCTGAAAGTGTAGGCAACATCCAGATTTAAGGGGGGGGGAAGCTACTGAGCATTTTAATGACAAATAATCTTAGCGAGAAAGGGGTATGGAAGCTGCCACAGCTGGAGCCAGAGCTTATGAACTACAGCAGGTAGAAATAACAGCTATATTACCTCATGTAATCTCCACCATTCAGGGTCAGATTATGCCTCAACACAAGACGAAATAGACTTCTTTCTTAAACAGGGATCTTTGTTCCTGCAACGACTATTAGGCAGTAATTAGTTGTGACATACAATTATACGCTGCACAATGGTATGTGGCCCCACATCGCCTTTGAAACTGATTAGAGAGAAGGAATCGGAGCCTTTTTTTTTTGTGTTTATTAATCTGTTATAATGTTGAGATTTTTTTTAAGAGGCAGTGAGATCCTAATGGCATCTCAACAGTGTTAAATGTGGGGTATTGGTATTGGAATATTTCTTTTGCACAGTCTCCTGGCGGCTCTCTAAGCATCGCTGGTGAGATAGCAACTTTCTTTTTCTTGATCTCATTAGCTGCTATATTGTTCTGCTGCCTTTATCCCGTGTGGGGACTGTAGAGCTTCAAGAATAACTGGAAGCCTTAAGGGAAAATGAGAGCTAATGAAATCATTCAGCTCTGGTCAAAGACTGCATATGTCCATCAGGCAATGAACAGGCCAGTAGTGATACAAACACAGCCACACGGCATATGGCTGCATCCCATCAATAGCCGTAACCTGTTCAGTGCCGGAAGGGCCCGCAGTGCAATGCAGGATTATTCAGCGGTCTTTAGTAGTGATAAGTGTAAACAACAGACCTGGTTAAGTAATCTTCAAGAACTAAATCATACTTTAAAAAAAAAACACCATAGACCCCGCTCCCCCCCCCCAAGCAAATGGCCCTAACCTTTTAGATTCAGGTGTCAAAGTTCACAGCAGCCATCTTTAGTAATCTTCGTGTATTCAACTGTGTGTTTTGGCGCATGCAAAGTTGGAGCAATTTCCTTTCTCTGGACAACTGCGCATGTGCCGAAACTCATGGTAATCGCAGAAAAGCAGAAAGAAGACTGCATCTGGGTAAAAAGGTAGGGGCATTTGCCCAGGGTAGCAAGTAGGCTGGGGGAGAGGGGAGGGTGGGTCTTTTTAAGGAAGGGTTTGGTTCTTCTTTAAAGCTTCACCACCCATCAAAGTCTAGTTGCTCTAGACCGGGCGACTTTCCTGTGAAAGCTTCAGAGCAACAGAAGCATGCAAAAGGTTCCTGGGGTGCCAAATGTGGGTTCTGACTTGCTATTGGTAGAACCTATGAGGACTTGCATCTACAGGAGGCTCTGTTTGGTAGTAACTAGGAATAGTTGTAGCTCTCGCACACCCTCTGTGTCCGGCTAATTAGAGACGCCTGGTGCTCAGTGGTGGAGGTCCGGCAACCTCCCACAAATCAGCATCCAAAAAAAATCCAAAGGCACACAGGACTTAACAAACACAAAATAAACACTTTTGTGTTTGTTAAGTCCTGTGTGCCTTTGGATCTGTTTGGTAGTACACATGGTTTAGGCAACTAAAAGCTTGCTTTCAAGCCAGGAATTTAAAAATAAGCACCTGCTTTGAGGCCATTGAGACCATTATCCAATGTGTTGGTGAATGTTGCTGGTGACTAGACTGTAATCTGTACACTAATAAATGCTGTATATCATAACTTGGCTAAATGACATTTAAGGGGACACTTTGTTCCACACATTAGTGTATATATAGTCCGTTTGGATCAGGTCCTTAGCAATAAGTTACCCAACCTGCCGCGAGTTAGGAAAATCATATACAAAGTCCACAGAACTGCAGCACGCTGACAAGTTGATTCAGTTTTGCTTTGTGATTGGCTCAAACTGTGGTAGACAAAGACTGGCAACGTTTCATGCCTCACCGGGAACTTTATCAAGCCTGGCTTCTGTTAAAATCAAGCACAGTCAGCGAACCCCAAAGTAGAGAGCCACTATTTAGATTAGGCCAAACGCCAAATACTTCACAAAAGCCAAACACTAAGGGGGGAATTCACAAAAGTGTCGGTAAAATAAATAACCCAGAAGTGGCGGTCGACAAATTTGTAAAATGTCTTACAAACGGCAAATTCACGAAGGCAGATGTTACATCTCTGAATGTCTCGTAAGTCCGACAATTTTCTAAAACGTCGTATATCTTTTCATCGTACAGACGACATTTTACACGACTTTTTAAAGACATTTTACAAGACATTTAAAAGACATTTTTAAAGACAATTTGACCGACATTTTCATTTTGGAGAGCCTAATGTGTCGGAAAAAATGTCTGCAAAAAAAAATTAGTTTACGAGTAATTCATAAAAATGTCGGGGAAAGTGGTGCAGAAAAAACCACGCCCACTTTTGACTACACTTTTTCAAAAGTGTCGTATATGTCGGAAAATTGGCGGGGAAATGCTCTGTGAATTTGTTGTCTGTTGCTACGACATTTTAAAGACATTTTAAAGACATTTTTTCCTTAACGACACTTTTGTGAATTCCCCCCTAAGAGGCACATTTTTCAAGGGTCGTATTTCCAAATTCATGTGAGTTTTTTTTAAAAGTCCCATAAACTTCCATAAACTCGAAATGCGACCAATCGATCAATTTTCAAACCATGGGTGAAAAGGATCGACCCGAAAACTCGATTTGAGTTTCTTCTGCGAAAAAATCTCGGGAAAATATCAGGGAAACTGCAGACATCACCAGATTGATCCCTGGACCTCTACCATTGACTTATACAGCAATTCGGCAGGTTTAAGATAGCGTTTAGTCAGATTAAAGCTCTTAAAGGGCCAGCGTATGATAAATCTCAAAAATCGAAATTCGATTTAAAAAAAAACGCAAATTGAGTTTGAATAACTCCCTAGTCGAATTTGACGGTTTTGGCCATAACAAAACTTGAAAAAAATTTTATATTAAAAAGTGGGGGATAAACAAGCAAATTCATTTTACACCTTCTCTCTATTCTGGTTTGCAGCACTCTATAGTCAAATTGCAACTAGGTTTGAATTAATTTAGTCCAAAGGCGTCATTTCCAGATAAGTCTAAATGTATTTGGTGAATCCATTTGGCTACAGTAACTGGCACGGACCCATTTCAGACATCGGGCACAGTCTAGAAGACGTATTCTACTGCCTCTTTCATTCAAAACTAATTTGAGCATAATTATTCATAAAACACACAATCAGACAAAGTGAAGTACATAAAAATGATTATGATGTTTTACTAAAGTGCGGCAAAAATTTGCGCACAAAATATAGACAAATTTTGAATATGTTTTCGTGAGTTTATTAACCTGCGGTAAGTATAAATTTGCGCAAGAATATGTTTTCACCAGTTATCGCATTCACTGAAAATAACGCTACGTACATATTAACGCCTGGCTTCCTAAACTGCGAAATGTGTGAAAGACAAAATTAACGCCAGAATATTTGCAACATTTTACCGCCATCTATATAGTCGCATCATGATGCGTTTTGAACAAAAAAAAAAAATGTTTTCTCATGACAGAATCCCTTTAACATACTAAAAGTTAAATTAAAGGTGAACCATTGCTTTAAGTGATGTCTTTTAGGGCTGGGGTCCCCAACCACCTGGCCGTGGCCCAGACCCGTGCCGCAGGCAGTCCTGGAATGGGCCGTGTAGCCTTTACAAGATGCGACAAAATGGACCACCACCTGACCCCTGCCGACCCCTGGATCCCTGGCCCCCTTGGTCCTTGAAAAATGTTTTTGCCTCTACACCAGTCCCCAAAGCAAAAAAGGTTGGGGACCCCTCAGGGGCGTAACTACAGAGGAAGCAGACCCTGCGGCTGCAGGGGGACCCAGGAGCTATTGTGGCCCCATGAGGCCCTAATTCATATACAATTACAATAAATATTGGTGAAACAGGTCAACCACTGGACATTTTGGGGGCTTGAAAATTATTTGCTGTGGGGCCCAATAAGATCTAGTTATGCCACTGGGACCCCTGGTTTAGGGCTTCTTTCTCTGAAGACAAAGTGTCATATTCTTCCCTGGCTTTTCGGCGGTGTTACTCCCATTTGAAAATTGCTATTCGGGTTTTAAATGTTGTCAATGCCTTTTGGGAACATCATAGTATTTAGTGCAAACGTATGAGCTGTCTATCTACTTTGGGTATAGGCAGAGAGTAAAAGAACTGTCAGTGTGCTGAGCCTCTGCAAAAAAGATAAACTGCTGTATATTCATATATAAGTTCTTCACTGGAAAGGTATATATACCATGACCCGAATACACGAGAATCTTCATAGACATATTTGAGATAATGCTGGACAACTGAATTGTGCTTTCCTCGTGCACACCAAGTGCAGATAACAAAACCCTGCAAGATAAGTTCTAGTCCAGTTGTACAAGGGGAGGATAATCATACTGAATATGTCAGGGAATTCCTTACAACACGAGCATTGATTGAAAGAGGTTAATGTCAATCCTATCATCTCAATCCATCCTGCTCCATCCGCAAGTAAATAATGAGGTTTATACACACCCTGTGCCCCTGAAAGGACCAATTACGAGAGGGATCAGGATGGGAAATAGAAGGAAAGTTTTATTAAGCCGGCAGGAGTATTAGGGTTTGATCCTGGGCTTTCTGCCTTCCATGGTCAATGGCTATTAACACTTTCTCTGCCAACAGGGTCAGCTATTCATTGATTTGCTTTGCACTGAGCGTCCGATTCGCTTAACAGCACAGACTGACAATGGACTGGGCTCCCATTCTTCTTGTATTTACTTAGTGATCTCCACAAGTGTCAGGTGAATGTTTTGGTATGTAAATACTTTACTTAGAACTTGTTGAGGAGCAAATCTATCAATCAATGTTGTACATCTTGGAATGAAATACTGATTGACAGGTGTCAGAGGATCTATTACTTCTTTCCCTTGTCCCATGTACTTTGGTTCTTCCTTTTCTGTTGTCAGGAACAGCCTTGTGCCTTGGCAGAGTGTAAATTCATTGTGGTCCCCAAACTCCATAGGGGTCCTGCCCCTGCTAAAAACACAATTCTAAAAATGTTCCCACCAACCCAGAAAACTGTTGGGGGTTCTGGGATTTGCAGTTCTACCACAGCTGATCTGGATTAGCCCTGCCTTATTAAAAAAACATGAGGATACCACCTTTTCTTTCTGGATTCCCCCACTTCTGTAAAGCTACAGTCAGACTGTCTGCTTAGTGTGTGAGTAAAAAAAATGATCGTCAAGGTAAAAAACATCAATTCAGTTGCTGTAGTACAATGTCGATATCTAAGATTGTCATGTTCCCCTTCAGGAGGTAGTTCAACTTTTAATTAAGATTATCTTTTAGTATAATGTAGGGAGTGACATTCTGAGCCAATTTGCAATTGGTTTTCTTTTTTTTTTATTTGTGGCTTTTGAGTTATTTTGGTTGAGTTGGTTTCTAGTGTCCAAATTACCATAGCAACCATGCCTTGGTTTGGATAAGAGACTGACATCTGAATAGGAGAGTGCCTGAATAGAAAGATGAATAATAAAAAGTAGCAGTTGCAATAAATTTCTAGTTTCTTTACCGGAGTGCCGCCTATTTTTATTTTTTGAGCACTTGTATTTTCAGTGGGGACGCTGATGGCAGAGCACCTGGACCATTATTATTAGGAATTGGAGCTATACTTTCAGAAACACACAGGGGGTGATTTTGGAGCGGACCCCTTTTTTTCTTCTTTTTGTACTGTCATTGGTTTTTTAGATGGGTCAGTGACCCCTGTTTGGAAGCTGCAAAGAATCAGAAGAAGCAAAGAAATTAAAAAAACTATAAAAAAGAAAAAAATGAAGGCCAATTGAAAAGTTGATTGGAATCAGCCATTCTATAACATACTTAAAGTTAACTTAAAGGTGAACCACCCCTTTAATAACAAACTGCAATGCCTTCTGGGAGCCTTTTGGTATAATGTATAGTGCAGAAGTCCCCAACCTTTTTTGCCCAGGGCAAAAAAGCCCTGATTTTTTTCCAAGGACCAGGGGGGCATTAACTGTGTGTGATGCTTAAATTTGGCATGTGCCGCATCAGATTCGGAAGCAGAGAGTACAATTTAGTGCTCACGGCGTGAAATCCGGCTCACCAGGTGGTTGGGGAATCCTGGAATGGTGTAAGGCTGGGAATATTATAGTGATGACACATAATAAGGGTGATTATAATGTTTACAGTATTTTAGTATAACTTTTTCTGGACCCAACTTGGCAAATTACCCATTAACATTATCACCTTTACTTGTTATATTTAAATTCATAAGCAACTTTGTGACTCCTATAGATAGATTTTCTTCTAAACTATATCGCATTTTACATGCTTTAATTGCTTCAGTTAATTTCAAATAATAAAACTGAAAACAATCGCAACACTTGAGAATTTAGAACAAAATCAAAACTCAAGATCGACGGTGAGGGAAAAACACCTCTCGTGCAATGGTCCAGCTCTATAGAACAAGCTCAAACAAGGTACTGGGATTGAATTGGGGGGCTAAGGAATCACTAGTGATGTATCTGTGTTTACACATATGCCTTTCAGGATCATCTCCGCCTGGGTCACGCCGGGTGCTGTCGCAGTCACCCGTAGCTCTTCACCAGGCACAGCAACATAATGTCCCCATCTTCAGAGGAGATAAAGAAGAGAAGCTTTTGGCAAGGCCCATTTAATTGGGAAACAGCACAGAAGTGACAGTTGTGCAGTCGGTGTGATTATCAGTAACAGATGAGAGCCATTAAGAAAACCGAGAGTGTCATCTTTGCAGCACAAATATTTTCCCTCTCCATAATACCCTCTCGAGGGGACCTGAAGTGGCAACGTATTGTCACATGCTCTCCCCAATCACTTTTACTACTGCTTTGCTCATGGACAGAAGAGAAAGTGTAGCCTGAGAGATGCCAGCACTTACAATCTATTGTGCTCCAGCCTTTGCACAAAGACATTCACAAGCCTTTCTCCACACATCTCTTAAGCTCTGTCAATATCTTACAAGGCCCATGCTATAAAATTCAAAGTTGATCCAGAAACCTTCCGAGAAGTGTTTTCCTGGATATGAAAGATTTCTAGATTAACTCATTTGGTTTCCATTCTTTCCTTCCCGTCCCCCTTTTTGTTTAACTCCCAGAGGAACAGAAGATGGGTTTGTAGGCCTGAATTGGTGGGATTGTTTCACATCATCAGCCTATTCATGCCTTCCCCTCCCCTGTTGTAAAACACAGGGAAACACTGGCAGTATTGTACTCCAGCACTATACCACCCAGATTTTACCTCGGAGCTCAACGATCCCGGGTTTTGTTCCCAGTCAAAAGAAAGCATTTGCTCAGGGGAGGGAAGGGGTGTTCCGATTGCTTCCACTAACTTGGAGGTTAAAGGAAAGATTGATGGGAGAAAGTTCACCTAGAAAACCAGGATAAATTTCTTACCGGCCAAGGCCAGTGGTTCCATTGTACCGGAGCCATGTTTTTTGTTAATTATCTCTCACTCTCTCCTTTTATCAAGGAATCTGGCAGAAAAGCTCATAGAATGGAACAGGATATAGAGGTCAGAGGATCCCCAATGGCCACCTAGGTGTTCTGTAGAGAATGAGTGGGTGAAGCATAGGATAAATTCAGCTTGCTAGGCCCGGGAGGTTTGGTTTTAATAGAATAGAATCAATGGCTACAACTTATAGCTGAAATTGTCAGTCTGTCTGTTTGTGAGTGGGAGAGAAAGAAAATGGCAAATGCAACAGGGCAGGTCTTTTGAAATCAGGGTTGCCCCATGGCTGGTATTTTCCAAGCCTGGCAGGTATTTTCCAAGCCTGGCCGGTATTTTCGATGGTCGATCCCAATGTTATTAATAGGAAAAACAGATAAATATAAAGGAAGGCCGGAATTTCTTTCAAGAAAAGGTGGCAACCCTATTTGAAATGAGCTTAATGTTTTGTCAAGCGAATAAAACAAACAGTGTCTCGGGATTAGGCCTGGATCACTAGTCGTAAAGGCAATAGGGCTAATTTACAAATTGCAAGTGAGAAGTCCCACAAGTCTCCATGTTTATTTACCCAGAATGCAGCTTCCCTCCCCATAATTCCAGTGCCGCTATGAGCACAAGTGGGCGATTTATCTGTAATTGTGCCTGTTACTTTAAAATACACAGAGCTGGGATTGCCTTATATCCTGTCCAAAATTATGTCAGTGGCGCCAACTGCAATAACCGCCAGCTTGAAGGTGGAGGTGACATAGGGTTGCCAGCTATTGCTTGTGGTGGAAAAAGAAAACAACGTCGGGGGTGTGTGACCAATGAAACTGAGGGGCCGGTGCAGTGACGTCAGGAGGCAGGGTGATGATAGTTAGGGGTGGGGCTAAGATGTTAGTGTGAAGGACTATTCCATTTTAGTCAGGGATTGTCAAATTTCGAAGATCGAAATCAGAAGAGTTTTGTCCAGGATTAAAGAATTTAAATGAACAGTTCAGTGTAAAAATAAAAACTGGGTAAATAGATTGTATGTTCAAAATAAAAAAATGTTTCTACTATAGTTAGCCAGAAATGTAATATATAAAGGCTGGAGCTGGATGTGGAACAGAACAGAACAGAACACTACTTCCTGCTTTTCAGCTCTCTAACTCTGAATTAGTCAGTGACTAAAAGGGGGGGGGGCACATGGGACATAAATGTTCAGTGAGTTTGCAATTGATCCTCAGCATTCAGCTCAGATTAAAAAGCAACAGTTATGACCCATGTGGCCCCCCTCAAGGCTCTGATTTGTTACTGCTTGGTAACGAATCGGTGGAAACCAACTGAGCTGCAAAGCAGGAAGTAGTGTTGTGTTCTGTTATGTTAGACACCCAGTCACTCCAGTCTTTATACATTAGGGGCAGCATGACCTGGGCCCAACCCTCAGAAGGAGCCCAATAGGTTCAAGGTTAATGGGGGGCTAAAGTCAAAGGGGTAGAGCAGGGCCACCTTAGGCTGAGGTTAGGTAAAGAAGGAGCCACCATTTTGTGACAGGCAGCAGGTAGGAAAGTTCCCCACTCACCCTTCCTAGTTTGGGGGGTGGGGTTAGGTTTGTCAGGTAGCCTGAAGATGGAGGGCGTATGCATTTAAGGGGGTAATTGTCACACCTAATAGACGGCCCATGTCAGTCTGCAGGGGAGAAGTGGTTCTGTCAGATAT
>CM044433.1:9638274-9648296 GCA_024363595.1 Xenopus borealis
TATATATACACACACATAATGACCATACCAACCAGGGCTTTAAACAAAAACAATGAAAAATTTTATTTTTCATTGTTTCTATTTAAAGCCCTGGATGGTGCGTCATTTTTTTCTTGCTAATATTATTACGCGTAGACGTGAGCGTGGAATAAATTTTCTACTATTTTACCATTGATGGAGTGAGCTTTTTGATTGTGTTACTTGTTGGTTAGCACCCAGCCGTGATATTTTTGAATGGAGAGTGCCGTTGAAGTTATATATATATAATATAATAAATATAATAAGTTATAAATATATATAATAAAACCAAAAACATTATGTTTTGATATATTTTTGTAATTTAAATTAAAACTAATATGGTAGTTACAGTATGTTTGCCGAGGTACAAAACACTATGAAATGTTCAAAATGTTCTAAAGACTCCACTCCAAAGTAACAGAATAACCAAAGTTTTTAAATTGGCCACAATAAAAAAAAAAATAAAGGCCGGATCTAATCAAGAATTACGTAGGGAAACCTTGTAAGTTGAACCCCCTGATCGCAGTTTGGCTTCTGGAACAAAACAAAACATGGCCTATGCCTTGTCAGTGGGTATATTTAGGGTGATTATGAATGTCAGTCTTTCTAAAGTGTCTTTTTGTGCTAAACACAGGGCTGGACCGTGGAAAATCAAAAAACAAACTGGCATTTGAAAGTAATAACTCTCTCCTCTGAGGGCTGGAATTTGCCGTTTTCACTATTCTTCTGGAGTTACTTCCAGTTCTCTTCATCCTCCAAGGTAACGAGGATGCGGAAGGATCACCCACATCACTCACAGGCGGCACAACAAGCCACCTTCCCTCTCTCTCATGCAGCAGATCTGGACAAATGTTTGTAATCCGGAACATGCCACAAATCAAGCAGGATGGTATTGTTGTAGAAAACACAGGACACATGAGCACCTTGTTTGGGTGCTGAATGGCTGGAGAGCAAATCTTTCATGCAGTTTACAGATCCTGCTTTCACAGCCAATTTCTTTATATTTGGACATGTGCAAGTACATCTTGATTTGTAGGACAGAAGATAGAAGAAGTTAGAAGAACTCTGAGAAGGTCTTTCAGAAGATCAGGGGAAGACGTTCTGTTTGTACTTCTCTTGTCACATCACAACTGCACTGGGGAAGGCCGTCTCTCATAGACTCCATTTTATCCAAATAATGCAAATTTTTAAAAATGATTTCCCTTTTCTCTGTAATAATACAACAGTGCATTGTACTTGAACCAAACTAAGATATAATTAATCCTTTTTGGAAGCAGACTAATCCTAGTGGGTTTATTTATTGCTTAAATTAAAGAAAAACAAAATGCTGTATCTATTCAAGAATTACATAGGAAAACCATTGTAAAATGAAAAATATAGGACCCATGAGCACCTTGAAGGCCTTTCACTAGATCAGGAGTAGATGTTCTGTTTGTACTTTTCTCTTTTCATATAACAACTGCACCGGGGGAAGGCTGACTTTTATACACTTTTTAAGTGTAAAAAATTAAAATTTCTCCCTAATAATAAAACATTGCCTTATACTTGATCCCAACTAAGATATAATTAATCTTTATTGGAAGCAGAACAATCCTAGTGGGGTTATTTATTACTTAAATTGATTTTTAAGTAGTCTTAAAACATGGAGTTCCAAATGACAGAAAAACCCCAAGTTCTAAGTCATGCTGGATAACAGGTGCCATGCTTGTACAACATTAGAAACACCTGCCATTATAAAGACATGCCATTATGACGTCACAATAACATTCGTGCTAATTTGATATCACAATTGCTTCTTAGAACTATGGTTATTTGTTTTGACCCTTAAACCAGGGCTGCCACAAATAACCATGTGGCCCATAAAGTAGGATATTTGGGTGGAGGATCCTCTGTGACATTTTGAACAGCACTAAAAAATGTTGCCAGACTGTGTGAGCATTTGCACTTGTAAGAATCTATTCAGAATGTTTTGTCAACACAATTCCCACTAATAATAAGTGCTTGTTTTCTCCCAAAAGCATTGTACTGGCAGATACAATAGATTCATTCAGGGAAGGACTGGATGCCTTTTAAGCAAGTAACATACAACAAGGCTATTGGTATCAATACACAGTACAGTGCTGAGGTTGGGATTGTTCCAATTGCTGTTTTAGTCTATGCAGGAAGTCTTTCTCTTAATCTATCTCTAAGTGGGGCTCTCGTACCTTCAGACAACATACCCTTTGGTGTTTAGCTGTTCAGTGTGTTTTCTGTGTGTACCTACTAGGTTGGGTGCCCAGATCAAATACCCTCTTTGCCCTTCTCCAGCTTATTTGGTTGGTTCGTTGGTTGGATTCACTTCTACGAAGGCACCTTGATATTAGATGATAGAAAAGGAGAATACGAAGGGGAAAATATCCTTGAAACTGTTTTAGTGTAATGTGAATCAATTTGCCATTAGTGTTTATTCTTTGAGCTTTTTCAGTATGGTTGCCAGGGTCCCACTTACTGGGGAAGCTGTTTCGATGAAAAAAAGAAACCCAAAATAATTAGAAGGCGAGGGTCTCAATAGAAAGATAAGAGATAAAAGATGTTAATAACAATACAAAAAAACTATCCTCGGGACTAATCTGCTTTGTGACTGACGGGGTGACTAACCCCTTAGATAGCATTCTTACTTTGAGGCTGAAAAGAAGCAGAACAAAAAAGAATAAAAAATGAAGACCAAGTGCTGATTGTCTAAGATGATCACCAGCCAATAATCAATTTAAGGTGACCTACTCCTTTAAATAAATGCTTTTCACCTTCCCTATGAGGTCAGTGGGAGTTTTTGCATCTGCAGTGTTAATGGTCTTTCTCTTTATCATGCCTTTTAGTATCACTATGGAAAAGAAGAAAAAGTAAACGATTTAATTCCCCTTACTCCATCACCCTCATCATCATCATTAGTCCCGTATTGCCTCAATGGAGTCACATGCGTTCCATCCTATGCCACCCAGAACCACAAAAAGAACCCTTATAAAATATACATAAAGGCCATATTCATCCTTACCCCACACACCCTGTCTATTTTAACCTGGGAGAAGATGCGTCCCTTTCACCCTCAGCCTGTGTGGGAAATGCAACTTCAAGTTTTTACAAAAAGGTCAAGAAGTTATAGGTGGAGCCGAAGGAATTTCCTTTCAATGGTTCCCGAATTGAACATGTAGTCACTAGGTAACAGGACGCGTAATTAATCTGCATTTTGTGTCTCCTAATGAGCTTTACATCTTCTGGCCCGCCCATGTAATAATGGTTTTATTGCAGGGGGCTGAATGAGCGCTTCCCAATTACTTCTCGTGGTAGGAAGTGGTGTCACTCTCCCAAGGACACAGCGAGTTCATGCTACTCAGGATTAATGAAATGTCCCTTTAAATTAATATGGGAGAATAATTGCTCTCCACTCTGATCTCTTGGGTAAAGTGGGTTGAGGGGAATGGACACTCCGCTGGCACAATGGAAGATAAACAGGGGGATCTTTATCCTGCTGCCAGCTCTCTACTCCAACCTGTCCCATTACACTGAAAAATGGCTCAAAAGAGCAGGGAAAGTTTAAGTGGCAGGTCTGTAACTAGTGCATGCTATTACTATTGCTGTCTCATTTTGTAGTTTTAAGATGTTGTATGTGGTAGCCATTGAAAAATGCAGCACATATAAAGTATGGTGATACCCTTTATTGGCTAAATGAATAAGTAAAAATTGCAAGCTTTCAAGCACCCAGGTTAGTATTTTGCCTAATGAAGGGGGTTGGGTGCTCTGAAAGCTTGCAGTTTTAACTTATTCAGTTAGCCAACAATATCCAGTTTTCATTAATTGGCATATTTTAATATTATTGAGTTGTTTCCTGTGCCATGCTAAACTTTCCTATTTCAATCCTTTTGCCTGTTAATAAGAACTACCTCCATCCCTCAATAATGCCAAACAAGGTTTTCAGACAGGGTAGGTACCTTACATACTAACTGCTGTAAAGTACATTTATTCTGGAATTCTAGCATTACTGTGCTCCCTGCAAATGTGTCCAAAATTTTGCACCTGACAATATATTGTCCAATATACTACTATGGAATTCTTGGGTTCAGGAATCGGGTCTGCCTAAAAATCCTATATGCTGATGCACCATATCTACTATTATATAGGTATTGGACCTGTTATAGAGAGTGCTTCGGACCTGGGGTTTTCTGGAGAAAGGATCTTTCTGTAATTTGTAATCTTCGTACCTTAAGTCTACTAGAAAATCTTGTAAATATTAAATAAACCCAATAGGCTGGTGTTGCATCCAATAATGATTAATTATATCTTAGTTTGGATCAATGCAAGCTACTGTTTTATTATTACACAGAAAAGGGAAATAATTTTAAAAGAATTTGGTTTATTTGGATAACATGGAGTCTATAAGAGATGGCCTTTCTGTAATTTGGAACTTTCTGGATAACGGGTTTCCTCTTCACTTTCTTCTGGTCCGATCACTTAGATTGTAAGCTCTATGGGGTAGGGATCTTCTTCCTCTTGTCTCTGACACTTAGCTCTTAATCTTGTAACTGTTCCTTGCATTTACTCAGTGGCGTAACTACTCCCTGGTGGGCCCCAGTACAGGATGGGCACCTGGACCCCCCTATCGGGCTCTTACCTCTATAAATCCCATATAACTGCCTGCCATAACCATTATCGTAGCTCCAATGGGCCCCAAGGGGTGGGGGCCCTGGTGCAATTGCACCCTCTACACCCCTGGTAGTTACGCCACTGGATTTACTATTATAATGACCCCTGTTTGTTCTATACATTTATTGTGCTGCGTGTACTGTGCTGGGCAAGGAAAGGCAAGGAAATAAAATCGCATTTTTACTTTCTTTAATGAAAAAGAAATATATCTCCAATATACTTTAATTAAAAAATGTCTACTGTTTTTATAAGAAACCTGACTGTATGCAGTGAAATTCTCCCTTCATTTAGTGCTGTGGATAGGAATTGTCAGACGATCCCTAACTTCTGGCAGGGAAACAATCATACTTATGAACAGCAGGGGGAGCCCCTGCCTTACTTACCAGCCATGCAGAACTCAAGCAGCTTTGTTTTTTGATCATTTATGACGATCCCTAAGAATCCCAGACCACACTGAGCATGTGTATGTAGTCTAGTCTTGCAAAGATGTATAACAAAGTTACAAGATGACAGCCCCCTGTGGCCAACTTTGAAAGCAAAAATTATTTTTTTGATTAGGCTTGTGGTGCAGTAAGTTCATGTTTATGTTTAGTATACAAAATACAGCATTTCTAGCCTTATTCTATTTTACACTTTCTTGCCCTTTAAGAAGTGACATACCAAAATAAATATTCATACATAAATTTGGGCTGTCTACTACTCATAAAAACTATATAAAGTCGGCCATACAGTTTTCACCTGCACCCACCACATATAGCATACCTCCCAACATATTGGAAATAAAAAGAGGGACAAAAAAGAGGGCTAAATACATCTATTTAACCTCTAGAGATAGGGAATGGCCATGAACTTGACCAAATTAGCAGCATGAGGGCCCACTGACACCTGGGCCCACCGGGACTTTTCCTGGTATTCTGGTGGGCCAGTCCAACACTGGCCCAAACCAATCGATGCATTGCTTTTTATACCTGGATCTTTTACCCGTGTGTATTCCCAAATGAGCGTCAGGATCTCTGACCACTTTGGTCTGAAGACTCTATTCTGAAGAATATAACTAGAGCTTAAAAGGGAGTAAAAAGTTTTTTTTAAAAAGTCACTAATTGTATATTGTAATAATATATAAATATATCTAATTTTATATAAACATTTACTACACATTGTACATTGTTTTCAAGCACAAAACAGCTAAGGCAGGACATTTTCTATGTAGCAAAACCATTTCCCAACCCTACAAGTTTTTTAGCATCCCAAAAAGGTTCTTCCCTCCTTGTACAACAAGCCCAAAAACAACAACCAGCCCAAAAAAAATCAATAATGCCGACCAACTACCGTCAGTAGGACACTAGGAATGAAGCTAATTTCCCTCTTTAATTTCTATTTCAGTCAATTTTGTGGATTCCCCAGAGATCCAAGACACAGGCTCCCAATAAGATCACCAGACCGCAGTTCACTATGGCACCCAGAGGTGGAGCTACTGCACTCTAAAGTAAATGGTATAACCAATAAATTATGTGTTGGTGATAAATAAAATACAGTTCAAAATGCCATTGAGACATTACTGAATTTATGATGGGGGGGGGGTTGTCTTGAGTCAAGAGAATGTTAACAAATACATCCTGATTTTAAGTCGCAATTAAATTTACATATAACTTTTAACCCACTGAAAATGAATATATAATGGAAAGCTCATTAGCCCTCTAAGCAAAATACAGTTTTTAGGTGGAGGAACCTGTTAACTTTTAGTAATTTTTAGAATGACTAAAAAACTTTTAAATGTGTTGCCTTCATTTTGTTTATAATAGTTTTTTTTTAATTATTTTCCTTCTTCTTCTGACTGTCCAGCTTTCAAATGGGGGTCACTGACCCCAACAAAAAAAAACAGGCTACAAATTTATTGTTACTGCTACTTTTTATTCCTCGTCTTTCTATTCTGGGCCTTTCCTATTTATATTCCAGTCTCTTTTACAAATCCACGCATGGTTGCTAGGGTGATTAGAAACCAGGAAGCTGCTGAAATTGCAAACTGGAGAGCTGCTGAATAAAAAGCCAAATAACTAAAAAAACAAAATTACAAATAATAACAAAATTAAAAACAATTACAAATAGTCTCAGAATATCACTCCCTACATCATACTTAGGGGAAGATTTACTAAATTCGTGTGAAGGATTCGAATGGATTAGAATTTTGATCGAATTGTAAAGATAAGATTTTTTCGAATTTTCTAATTTTAAATTTGGCCACTTCGACCATCGAATTTGCAAAATTCCAATTCCAATAGATCGAATAAAGACCTATTCGATCATTCCACCATTCGATGATCAAAGTACTTGCCCTTTAAATTTGGCCAATTGGCCAGATTAAACCTACTGAATTGCTATATATGCCTATGGGAAGTTCCCATAGGCTTTTCTTTAAGTTTTCTTATCGAATAAAAATCGAACGATCGAACACTTCGATTGTTCGATTCGTACGATTTTTCGAAGGAAATTTTACAATTTTTTCGTAAAATTGTTTGATCATAAGATTCTATAGAGGAATCAAAAACTGGTAAAAACCTTCAAATTCGATGTTCAATTTTGTCGGATTTTACTTCGAAAATCATACTAGGGTCGGCTAAAAGCCCTCGAGAATTTGACCCTTAGTAAATCTGCCCCTAAAAGTTGATTTAAAGGATTTCAAAAACCCTTTTAATGTCTACATCTTTGGGACCCAAGAAGCAGGTTTCATTTCTGACCTGGTAAATTCCATGAGTTCTGGCACATCCTTATGAGATGGCATCACGTGGAGAATTTTATAGTCTGTGCTCGTGGGAGGAATATAATAAAATAAACAGCTTGTTACTGATCGAGTAACCTATTACATTTAATACATGATGGATTTGGTTGCCATGGGTTACAAGACCTGCATTTTATTACATTACCCTGAAAGAGTTGCAAGTGGTGTATTTATGAGGCTGTAGCCTGCAGTATCACTTTCCTGTTTCCTCCCATAAATCAGAAGTATGATTTAATAACCCAGGAAGTCCCTCATTTAAAATGACAGACACCATTAGCGGCTGCTTAACCCCTCGCTAAGAAAAAAAAAAAAACAATTTCTGCACTGAAATCCGTGAGGATAAACCAGCTTCCACTTAGTTGTACTTAAACACCCCCCCATATGGGGTAGGCCGAGCCAGCAAATAACTCCGACCCGTAGGATAAGAAATTAGATATGGCAGCCTCCTCTGAACGGACAATCCCATTAAATAATGAATCCTGTTCCTTTCCGACACGTAGGCAGGTTGGGTGCTGGGGGTGGCTCAAGTCATTATATGTGCAAACTATAAGCTCCGACGCTGCTGTTTTTCTGCTGGTAATTTGTGCAATTCTCCAGTCATTTTAGTATTTTTTTTTATAAAAATGACCACAGAGGGGAGAAAAAAAAGCCTGCGGCTTGGAGTCCCTTGAGAATGTTGGGTCGAGTTTTTTGATCCCTGTTGCTCATTGATTTGCTGGCTGATGTAGTGCAAAGGGTCCCTTATTAACGGCGTCTGTCACTGCTGTAATGTTTTTGTTATTTTTCCTCATTTGTTCGCTCTGACATCATGTCATTACAGAATGGTGCTGTTCAGGCCCTGCCTTGGCTGTTCGTTAGCGTGTGTTTAATGAGCAGCTTAATTGAGCTGTCTGCTAGGCCACCTGTCACCCTCTGGAGTTATTAACATATTAATGGTTTGACATTGTATTCTCTGACAGGCAACAGGGTTTGCTGATTTGATGTCTGGACATGGGGATTGTACGCAAACGCGAGAAGGGGGTCCTTTTTTTTTTTCAAAAAATGCAAGTTAACTCCTGGGCTCCTGGGTATTTATAGCTGCTTTTGTTGAGTTGAAGTTGGCCGCACAGCAGGGAAGGGAAGGAAAGCTGGCGAGCAGACTTTATACATTCCCTAAAGTGCATTTGGGAACACAAAATATGTCTGGGCGGGGGAGATAGTGAGAACTGATTCTGTTCCGATACATCCCACCTGCCTCTTGCTCTTAACTCTAACACACTGGCACGGGAGGGGACTAACGGACATCATTTGGGCTGATAGTGTTTGCATGAGGAGTAACAACTCACAGCAGTTGTCAAATAGGTAGTTAGTAAATGCTACCTGCTGATTGGTCCACATACGGTAACAGACATGATGCAGCTTTATTATTTACCCAGAATATATTCTTGTGTAGGGCATCGAAGGGCCAGAGATCAGACTTTGGTAAGTCTTTTACTAAAGAAGTGTGTATAAATGTTGTACATGATGTTTTGTGCTTGTGTATCAGCCCAAGGCAACCACAGCCCTTTAGCAGTAAAGATCTGTGTCTCCCCAGTAGATGCCCCAGTAGTTCCCCATCTTCTTTTCTGCTGATTCATTGCACAGTATAATCGGATTTTCTAATTTGGCCTCTTCGATCATCGAATACCAAATTATCAAATATATTCGATATTCGATATTCGATCATTCGATCATTCGATGATCGAAGGAATCAAAATTTTTAAATTGTTTGAATGCCTACTTTGCCAGATTGAACCTACCAAATTGCAATAGAAGCCTATGGGAAACCCCCCATAGGCTTCTGAGACTAAGGGGCCGATTTACTATATTCACCTGAAGGATTCGAAGTTCGATCGAATTCGATCGAATTTCGAACGTAGAATTTCTTCATTTGGTCGAATATGTGAATTTTGGCATATTCGATCATCGAATAGGGAATGGTCGAACGATCGAATACATTCGAATAGAGTCGAATGGACGAATATTCGATCATTCGATCAGCGAAGGATTTTATTTTTTAAGTTTATTCAATTTCCTACTTCTGCAGATTGGACCTACCGAATTGCAATAGAAGCCTATGGGAGCACTCCCATAGGCTTCTGAGGCTAAGTCCTGATCGAATAGGATTCCTACGATCGAAGTGTTCGATCGTTCGAATCGTACAAATCATTCGAATGATCGGATGGTTTATTCGTTCAGTCGAATGATTTATTCGACTGATCGAACAGATTTGTATTCGATCGTTGAATGATCGAATATCGAATAAAAGGTAGCCTAGAACTATTCGATTAACATTCGAAAATCGAATGCTAATCGAATATCGAATAGAAACAAATTATTTTTGGGGAATACGTAATAGTAAATTTGCCCCTAAGTCCTGCTCAAATACCATTCGTACGATCGAAGCGTTCGATCGTTCGAATCGTACAAATTTTTCGTTGCTCAATGGAAATTATATGATTTTTTCGTGAAATCGAACGATCGGTATCCGTTTGTATGAATTCAACGACAAATCGAATAACCAGCAAAATGA
>CM044433.1:9648306-9671712 GCA_024363595.1 Xenopus borealis
GTACACATAGGGGCATATTTACTAAATTTACATGAAGGATTCGAAATTCGATCGAATTTTCAAAAAGATTCAAATTTGAATTTCGAATAACTTTTTTGAGTACTTCGACCATCGAATTTTAAAAATAATAAAATCTATTCGATCATTCGACCATTCGATGGTTGAAGTACTTCCCCTTAAAAAAAAATCCGTTCGCCAGATCAAAGCTACCAAATTGCTTTAAAACCCTATGGGAAGCCCCCATAGGTGTTTTAAAGCATTTTAAGATTGAATAAAAAATATTTGATATGTTTAAAATCGTTCGAGCAAATTTTTTTTTATTCGATCGTCCGATCGATCGAATTGCGGTAGAAACCTTCAAATTCGATATTCGAATTTGAAGATTTCAAATTCTACCACAATTCAATTGGTCGTATTTGAGGGTAAATTCAAACTCGAATTCGACCAATGGTAAATCTGCCCCATAGTGTAATAGAAATATAGTCACAATATAAGGCTGATTAGTCATTAATACAGATAATTAGAAACCAGTGCAATTAGCTGCATCAGAATTTAATAATCAGTACTGTAGCATCAGCAGGCCCTGACTGGAGATCTGTGGGTTCTGGCAAATGCCAGAGGGGCTGCTATAAGGTGCCATAGAAAGTCAGTATTTAGTGAGCTGGTGGGGGCTGTTTGGGCCTCTATGTGGGCTGATTGGGCCTCTGTGTACCTGAAATGCCAGGGCCTATTTTAATTCTCAGTCCGGACCTGAGCACCAGCTTATATTACAGACCAACCTAATTTTCTGCTAGATCATTTAGACCGACCCCTAAACTTAGCTTCTCAACAGCGTGTTGCTGACATTTTCCAAGATGGTGACCCCCTGTTTGAAGTCCTGGATCATTGCTGCTATTGACAAGCTGAAACTTTAGCCTCGTGCAATAAGTTCACTATATAAAATAGGCCAATTTTATCCATATTAATTTTTAGGGTTTGGTTCTCCTTGAAAGCACTCTCTCAATATCCCCCTCACAGTGCCGTACCATTGCACTAAGCACAAGGCAGCTTTGGGGAATTTCAGCGCATGTAACTGCTGTAGGTGCGCACAACTGTATCAGCTCTTTGTGGGTGTGTTAAACACAACAGCAAAATAGCTCAATTGTTTGGTCTTTCCGAAGAAAGATCTCTAGAAGCTGGATAAATCTATACTGTGCCGATCAAGCCAGATGCTTCGTCAGTAATAAACTGCCATTTTTGACCACAAAGCAGCTGGAGACAGCCGATACCTGCAGTGAGGTCTGTGGTCACCAGTTGTCCTCCCCGTGTTCTCCTATCAGATATCACCTGTGTTCACAGCACGTCGGTATCATTAACTCCAAATTAGTTTGGTTGTGCAAACAAATGTGGCAATTGTTTTACCCGGCACTTGTTTCCAGGGGTAAATAAAAACACTTTATACAGTCAATATAGGGTTCTTCCAATATAAAGCCCAGTTATGAGGAGGATGGGTTGGTACAGTGGCTTTGACTATGGACATATAGATGTACAAACAAATGTGTTCTTTGCTCTCCAGTTCCTCCATGTTTCAGGAGTGTGGAATAAAAACCAATAGGAAGAGAAAAAGAAATGATGCTCCAGAATGTCAATATAAATAGCTCACTAGGTACATCCAGTGGTCCAGGTGCACCAGCCCCAGACCCTCAGCTTTAGGGAGCGTAGTCCTGTATATGCAAAGATTAAAAAAACAGGACTAGGTTAGCCCTGTTTTTTTCTATTTGCATAAAAACCAATAACCCATAAAACCCATCCCAATATGTTCAACCACCATGACAAACTATGCATTTCAAGTGGATTGGTGCAAAGTAGGACCTGTGTTTAATGATGGGCAAATTTATTCGCCAGGGATGAATGAATTCATGTATCACTGGAAAAATTCACTGGCGTCAAAAGTTTGACTCCAGCGGCGAAAGTTTCTTCACCGAAGTCGAAAGTTTCGAAGACTTTCGTCGCCGGCGTCAAAACAATTTATGCTGGTGGCATAAATTGTCGCCGGGGTCAAAATTCGCTGTTTCGCGGGCACAAATACGCCCATCACTACCTGTGTTACTTAAAGGGCAAGAAAAGGCAAAGAAATAAAATCCCATTTTTACTTTCTTTAATGAAAAAGAAATCTATCTCCGATATACTTTAATTAAAAAATGTCTATCATTTTTATAAGAAACCTGACTGTATGCAGTGAAATTCTCCCTTCATTTAGTGCTGTGGATAGGAATTGTCAGACAGACCCTAACTTCTTGCAGGGAAACAATCATACTTATGAACAGCAGGGGGAGCCCCTGTCTTACTTCCCAGCCATGCAGAACTCAAGCAGCTTTGTTTTCTGATCATTTATGACGATCCCTAAGAAGCCCAGATCACACTGAGCATGTGTATGTAGTCTAGTCTTGCAAAGATGTATAACAAAGTTACAAGATGACAGCCCCCTGTGGCCAACTTTGAAAGCATAAATCATTTGTTTGATTAGGCTTGTGGTGCAGTAAGTTCATGTTTATGTTTAGTATACAAAATACAGACTTTCTAACCTTATTCTATTTTACACTTTCCTTGCCCTTTAATTAGCTCCTCTGTGTGTGTAAACTTGGGGCAATCATCTTTATGTCTTAAATGACAAAGTCTGTCTGAATACATTTATAATTACTGTTAGTGCTCATTATTATTTTGCTTGATTCATTAATTTAACTAGGTATTCACAGGTATGGTCCCTAGAATGCTGGGGACCTGGGCTCTTCTGGATAAGGGATGTTTCAGTAATTTGGATCTCCATACCTTACAATAATTTAAATATTAAATAACCCCATTAGGATTGCGATACTTCCAATAAATATTAACTATATTTTATTAGGGATGCACCGAATCCACTATTTTGGATTTGGCTGAACCCCCGAATCCTTCCCGAAAGATTTGGCCGAATACAGAACCGAATCTGAACCCTAAGTCACATATGCAAATTAGAGGTGGGAAGGGGAAAACATTTTTTACTTGTTTTGTGCCAAAAAGTCACGTGATTTCCCTCCCTGGCCATAATTTGCATATGCAAATTAGGATTCAGATTTGGTTCAGCCAGGCAGAAGGATTCGGCTGAATCCGAATCCTGCTGAAAACGGCCGAATCCTGGCCAATTCCTGAACCGAACCCTGGATTCGGTGCATCCCTATAATTTATCATAATGAATAATCATTTGCTTATAATGGAGTCTATGGGAGATTGCCTTCCCATAATTCTGAGCTTGCTGGATAACAGGTTTCTGGATACTGGATCCCATACCAGTATAAAGTCACGTAACTTTACACAAGCAGGAAAGATATCTAAGAGAAAGCATTCTAATTTGATTTTAAAATGTTTTCTGTGTTCCCCTAAAGGGGAGACATTTTGCTACCATCTCATTTTAAAGGCAATGTCAACCCAAAAACCGAAAATGTGTGTATAAATAAAAGACACCTATTGCACAAAGGGAAGTGCTGGCATAAGAATGTTTTATTCCATACTGCGAGTCTGTGAATGAAAATTGGATACTGAAGATATTCATTAGAGTTCTATCAATGTTTTTAAAATGAAGTATAATTGTAATGGCTATTAGGGTTGAGCACATTTTTTCACTAAGTTTCGCCGCAGAAATGACGCCCAGTCGCCTATACACTTCAATGGGAGAAAGCAAAACGAGTCAAATTTGCCCATCCCTAATAGTTATTAAAGTCTATGTCTGTCTGTCCCTTTCTATTCACTGCCCTGGTAACTCTGACTGTTTAAGCAATGTATCAGAAGCCGGCTGATTGAACAAACTTTGTCTTGGCCGGAGGAGAGCTGACTTCTGCTTCGTTGCTTAAAAAAAAATCTTTAACAAGGAGAAAAGAAATTGAAAGTAATTTCATTAGCAACCACTGGCAATGAATGATGTATACGTATATATATATATATATTGGACAGCTTCGAATCACATTTTCCTTCATTAGGATAAGTTTTATTTTTGGTCTAAAGTTCCCCATAGACGCAACGATATTTCCCTGCCGAACGACCGATCTTAGGGAAGTCCGACCAATCTGTCAAATTATCGTGCGGTTAGTGGGATACAAACGATCGTTCATCTTACGATTTTTCGTCCGACATTGGTCTGATGATTGATCGGCCAGGTTAGATAATCTTTATTGGTCCCCATGCAATCTACCTATGTTTGCAACGCAAGCAGGCTGCGATCCTTCAGTTTTGCTGCAATATCGCCTGAAATGGTCTTTTTAGTTGATGGACACATCAGACATTTAAACGATCGTTTTGAGACAATCGTGGTCTCACGATAACCATTGGATCTTTCAAAAATCTTTACGTCTATGGCCAGCTTTACACCCTCCTTTTAAAAGAGAGTACTATTAATATCCAGCTTAGCATCTGTCTTACTCTATGAAATATGTTGTATTCATGTATGGGGACATGTTTCTTCTGTTTCTTTAAAAAGCTGTATCTCCGTTGCACACCAGGCCCAGCGCAGGTCAATTGAGATCACTTACATTTCTTTGTAGTAACTTCCAGTCCATTGGGAGAACAGGCTTTTTGTCTCTGCTTTCCAACCTCACCCCTCCCAATTATCTCCTATTCCCCTCCTGCCTGACAAAGGTAACGGCAGAAGGGTAGTCACTTTTCCTTCCCTTGGGTAATTGAAAAAAAGGCAAAAAATAAAGAGATACATCATTAATCTCTGGTGGACTATCTGACTGTGCTGATAAAATAATCATTACCCTACATATTTCAATATCCTTGACATCTGTTCCAGTCGTGCTAAGGATCTAGACACATAAAGAAACCATATTAAAAAAAATGAATATATATATAATATATATTTTTTCTGCCATATTGATCAGGTTATTTGTACAAAATTTATATGTATATATATATATATATATATATATATATATATATATATATATATATAATAAGACTAATACATATGTAGATATTGTAAAAACATATCCATCCCTCCATTCAAGTGCCGGTTTGCTGATACTCTTGGGAAATAGCCCAATGTTTGTAGTGAACCTGATCTAAAATTCATTTTCTGACATAAATTCAATGCCTTACACATAATACAAGTCTATTATGGAGCCAAGATCATGACCTATTTCGTTTCTTTGGGTTTTTTTTGTGTGTTTGATTCTTTCACTTGTATATAAAACGAGCCCCCGGGTGTAGATCGTTTCGATTTTGCTTTTTATTTATTTATTTTTGCATTTATTGTCTGTATAATTAAGTTGTTAAGCAAGATTTATTTATCCTTGCATATATTACAATCCCACTCACCTTTTCCATTAGATATTCAGGGTTGTATTTAGGTACGATGCTGCCCTAGGCATCGGAGCTAAATATGTCCCCTAAGTCACGGAAGTGACGTCAGCGCACCGTGCGCGTGATGTCACTTCCGCTCACTAAGTTTTTCCCCCATTGCGGAAGTGACGTCAGAGTGCCGTGCGCATGATGTCACTTCCGCACTAACTCGGCCCCCTCTACCCCCCCAGCTCCGTCACCGGATTTAAATAAGAAATCCGTGGCGGGGAGGTAAGGGGATTTTAAAAAAAATTTAAAAAACGCAGCACTAGTTAATGCACCCCACAATTCTGCCACCCTAGGTACAGGTCCTCGGGTGCCTATATAGAAATACGGCCCTGTAGATATTAGATATACAGGGATGGAATCCGTTATCCAGAAAGCTCTGAATTACTGAAAGGCCATCTCCGTTTTATCCAAGTAATCCAAATGTTTAAAGATGATTTCCTTTTTCTGTGTATTAATAAAACAGTAGCTCGAACTTGATCCCAACTAAGATATAATTAATCCATATTAGAAGCAAAAACGGACCTATTGGGTTTATTTTTATTTTCTAGAAGACTTAACATATGAGGATCCAAATTACGGTAAGATCCCTTATCCGGAAAACCCCAGGTCCTCATCATTCTGGATAACAGGTCCCATACCTGTATAAAAATCACAGTAATTATAGCACAAATAACTCACTAGGATAGTACCCAAGACCTTTGTGGTTTTTAGCAAACAGAAACACTGGCCCTAAATCTAAGGTTAGCAATTATTATCACCAGGGGCTGAAGGTGAAGGATTTACAGCAATTCAATATTTTCCCCATTTCTCAAAACCATTTCTGGCAGTCAGGAATGCTTTTAACCAATGGACACATTAATCAAGCCTGATACACAGGCGTCAGTTCATCAGAATGTTCCACAGCATTTTCCCTAGGAAGTCATAGTGCTCAGCTCTGCTCAGCAAGGAAACGCAGTGAAAAGAAGTACAACTATTGTAACCGCTCCAATACAATTGTCCACATATTGATAAATTAGCCCCTATACATCATAATAATAGAAATATGCTGGCAGTATATGAAAGGAGTAGTATAATAAAATATGCTCAGATGGCTGCAAGTTGTGCCTGCAAAAAAAGCAGTACCATTTTGGTGAGAGAGAAAGCGGTGGTTCACCTTTAAAGAGATACTGACACCTAAAATTAAACTCTTTTTTACATCTATTATAATATTGATTTTGAAAGATACTTTGCCATAAAGTATTTGCATGATGCTTTTACATTACCTGTCTGATCCCCCATGTTCCTGTATGAGGGGGCTGCCATATTTGTGCATTAGAAACTGTAACTAACAGACTGAGATGGGACAGTCAGGTTGGCAAAGTCAGAGGGGCTCATTTATAAACACTGGGCAAATGTGCACCTGGGCAGTAAATCACAGAAACCAATCAGTGATCAGCATTTTCAGTCAACCACAGGTTAAACAATGAAAGCAATCATCTGATTGGTTGCCATGGGTTACTGCCCAGGAGCAAATTTGCCCAGTGTTTATAAATGAGTCCCAGTGAGTCAGGCTTAGGAACTTTAACTAAACAATTATATACAAAAACAAACCTCTCGGCAAAAAATGATCAACATGCCCTATAAGTAACATTTAATGTACATTCATATGTTAAAAAGTAATTTTTTAGTATAACTTTATTTTAAGTATGTTATAGAATGGCCAAGTCTAAGGGGCAGATTTACTAAATTCACATGAAGGATTCGAAGTACAATCGAATTTTCAAACAGATTCGAATTTTTGAATGTTTTTGAAGACCACTTCGACCAGTGAATTTTGAAAGTTCGATCGAATCGAATGATTCGAATAATTTGAATAAAAATCTGTTTGAATATTCGACAGTCAAATTACTTCCCCTTAAAATTTTTATTCCAGAGCCTAGTTCACCAGGTCAAAGCTACCGAGTTCACTTTCATTATTTTTGATAGAATTAAAAAATTGATTCAAGCAATTTTATCGTTCGATGAATTATTAATATTCGATCGTTCAACCAATTCCCATACAATTCCCAGCTATTCCCATGGTCGAATTCGAGGGTTTTTTAACCCTCGAATTCAACCCTTCGTAAATCTGCCCCTTTGTATCCTTTCAATTGGCCTTCGTTTTTAATTTTTTTTGTATCGTTTTTAAATTATTTGCCTTCTTCATCTTTTGACTCTTTCCATCTTTAAAATGAGGGGGTCATCTAAAAAAAAAAAGAATTGCTCTGTAAGCCTACAAATGCATTTTTATTGCTACTTTTTAATACTCATCTTTCAATTCAGGCCTCTCTTTGGGCCCTTACAGACGGGCGTTTTTACTTGAGCTCAATTATTTTCAATGGGGCTGTACTCACACGAACGCATGTAGGCGCCAAACACAGATTCAGACGCAACATGCTGCATTTTTCCTGCGTTCGGTGCTTACATGCATTCGTGTGAGTACAGCCCCTGCGGCTGAACGCAGCAAAACGGAACACAGGGGTACGCAGGTAAAAACGCCCGTGTGTAAGGGCCCTTATTCATATTTCAGTCTCTTATTCAAATCAATGCATGGTTGCAGTAACTTAACTAGGTGGGGGCGGGCCCTGGCAAGGGCCATGCAGCTGGGCCCACCCCTCTCCATGCAGAATTTCTTTGTGGCCACGGCCGACTCCATCCAAATCTGCAAATTGCACCCCCTGCTCCCCCGGTAGTTACCCCACTGCATGGTTGCTAGTCTACACCACTGCATGGTCTTCATCATACTAAAAATATTTTAACCTAATTGTAAGTTTTGAAATAGTGAGAGTCTATAGGCCTAACATGCAGGACCATAATTCTATATATGCATCTGAGGGTTAGGGAGTGGCCCATGGGTGCCTGTACAGAACAATGTTTCCCCAGTTGCCCTTGAATTCATCCAGCTAAATCCAGGAGCAAAACTGATCTTTCACGATGTGCATCATATAGGACATTTCTCTAGTACAGATAAAAGCAATTAGGTACAAGTGTATTATGTATGGAATTATAAAACTGTATGGGGTGGGCTTTACTTATAGACTAAATATAGAAACACAGCTATTACCTGAAATCTTTTTCAAAAGTAATAGTCATGATTATTATACCAAATCAATGGCAGCGCAACTACCTCCATACATAATTCATGTTGTGTTTGTATTATTCAGAGATAAAACCAACACGTTTCCCCCAATCTTTTTGTATCACAATGATCGCTGCCTCTAAAGAAACCCGACTATTTTCCTCCTCTCTGGATGACAAACGACCTTGTCTTTAGCCCGTGACCTAAAACCCGGGAACAGGTGACGAGATCAGGGACAAGAAAATCTATATTCATAGTGCCTGTAATCCATCACAGTCAAAAACAATCGTTAAAGCTATTTACAAAAAAAAAAAAAAAAACGAGGTGCCCATTGAACAGTGGACTGACTATGAACTAATGGCAACTTTAAACCATTCTGCCTCCGAAGGAAAAAAAAAGTTGAGCTTTTCCCTTGGGTCGTGGTTTTGACTTGTGTATTCCTGGTGAACTCTGACTGGGGTCATGCACTTAGTCTTCCTCATTCATGTTTTAGAATGGGCACAACACAGATCCCCTGGGAGAGTCCTCCGCTGGCGATGATATTATCAGTACCACGATATCTTGTTGATCACTGCTAGCAATGATAAAGCAGATGTCAAGGGTGAAGCAGGCCACCGGGTCTTGAACTCTGTAGTCAATGTCAGCAGGAACTTCTAAACATGAAGTTGTCATTTTCCCTTTCATAGTTGCTACATCTGCATATATTATTAGTGCACTAGATAAGTTCCTTTCACTGCAAGTGTGTTATAGTGGAAATTTAGAAGGGGGGCATCTAATCAACCCACTGATCGGAATGTCCTAGCATTTCTCTGCTGGTTCAGAAATGTTCATGTCACTACAAGACAAATAAACTGTGAGAGGAGATATAAAATACATGCAAATTTCTACTGAGATTTATAATTAATTAATTAGGTTTGACCATGTTCTAGAGCAGTGGTGCCTTGGATGTTTCTCCCAGTGGCTTCAAAGCAGGAGCTTATTTTAGAATTCCAGACTTGGTGGCAAGTTTTGATTGAACCAGGTCTATTACTGTCATGTCGGCACCCAATACCAGAACAAACGCCAAGCACCCTGGTCTAGGCTCGTGCTTCACCAGTAGTGTGACCGCCTTTGGCTTCGGGAGGAGCCCTCAGCTACTCAGATGCCACCTGGACTTAAACGTGAGGTGCAGGGCAGGAGTTCTGGCCAGCAATGGGGCACGACTGTATAAAAGTCTTTAAAGGCCGATGGTCACGGTACAGACAGGAGAAGGCAGATTCGAGGTCAAACTGGCTGGGTCGAGGCAGGCTGATTGCTAGGAGTCGTCAGGCAGGCAAAGGGTCAAACCGGGTAATCAATCAGATAGGAAACGGCAGAATCGGTAGTCAAAAACAGGCACAGGTCAGGATAACGAGATGAGGGTAGTCAATAAGCCAGGCAGGGTCAAACACAGGTAGCAGGAATAAATCAGAAGCTTAAACAGCACAGGAAAAGCACCAGGAGCAAATCCTATCACGGGCAATGAGTAAAATAGAAATGCCCCTTTAAATATTTAAACTTTGGCGCCATTGCGCGCTGACATGAAAACGCCAGCGCACCTGTGCCTATAAATAGGAAGAATGCGTGCGGCGCGCGCACTAGGGAGAAGACTGGGGAGAGGAGTGGCTTGCCGGGCGTCCCTGCCGCACCACTAGACCACCAGGGTGAGTTTTCCTAACAATTACCAAACAGAGTAGGCTGCCAGTCCACATAGAGGCTCCCAAATAGCCAATCACGGCCCTAATTTGGCACTCAAGGAAAAATATTCAATCTTGTGTTGCTCACCAACTTGTTTTACATTTGAATGTGGCTCACATGTTTACAGGGTTGAGAACCTAAGTTCGAGTGCAAGGCTGTCCAACTGGTGGCCTTTGGATTGGCTTTGTCTTTCCAAAGAATATTTTTGGTACCCAGGCTGCTAGGGCGCCACAGAATTATTTGTATAACTCACTCAAAGTCAGTTAGGCAGAAAGATGGTGTTTCTTTGTGAAGCAGATTTTCCTCAGAGACCAAGTTACAGGTCAGGTAGACTGAATTGTGGTCTGCTATTTTACCATATGATGATATGTAACTATGTATGTAATCATGAAAGCTATGGGTGCAGCAGCTGAAGATGTTGGGGGTACATGGGGCCCCCAATCTCCACTGTAACAAGAACTGAGTCTTTGATCCCCTCCGTCTACTTCTAATAACAACTGACTCAATGTTCAGACGCAACCATTTTCTGTGTACGGGGGGTGGGGGTTGGCAGGGGAAACAAGAAATTACGTTTATTCATTTAAACATTAAATAAACCAAAAAGAGTTGTTTTGTCATCAATATGGACATGTGCAGAAGAGTTAGAAACAAGTACAAGGTACTGATTTATTACTACAGGGTAAAAGGAAATGTGTTTTTTTTTGTTTTTTAATAAAATTATTTGCTTAAAATTGGCTCTAGGCAGCAATACCCTCCTGGAGATCAGAGCTTTTGTACCATACCTGCACAGTATTTGGGTGGCAATAATTATTCCTAGAAGGGGACCCCTAACAATGACGTAACTAGCATTGGCCAGACCTGGGTGCAGGATTTCCCTGCCATGCTACCTGCAATAAGCCTTATGTGCCACTTTCGGGACTCGGCACTGAGCAAAAGAAATGCTCCATTTAGATAATTCCTCTCGGCTGTACTTATCTGTATTATTGCCATTCATTGTCCTGTACTTAAACCAGCCAACACCTGCTTTCTCCAGAATTAAATCTGATCTTCATTAATACTGTAGCTTCTGTTGTACAGGGGAGGCTTGTTCACATATGTTTCAGATCAAGTCAGCTGGGCATTTGCTTGCTTTTTTACTACTCTTTTACAGAAGGGATTTAAACGCCGCTCCTCACATCACAGACATCTGTATCTGTTCCTTCTGCAATATATATTTCCAATACCCTTACATTTTCTTATGACATTTCATGGGCCCTTTGATGTCAAACAGATTTGTGGATTTTCACAATAGAATAAATACCTAGGGGAGATTCTCTGTCTCAGACAGCTATCCATAACCTTCTTGCTTCTTGTATGTTTGAGATACAGTTTGTATTTAGAGTGTGGTTGGCATCCCATTCTGGCATTGGCACCAACGTACTAGAACAGATTCCAGGCAGTCTGCACTTATTAGGCTGTGAGAGATCCAGGATTAGTCAGTACTAGCACAAATGTTTGGTTTAACCAGAACTGATAGAGAATGTTAGCAGTACCTTCTGCCTGCAATGTTTTCAGTTGCACCAAGCCTTGGTGGTCAGTTTATGAGTAACTTTCACTGCCAGTGCCATGTAAGGGGATTGCACCATTAAGCACATGCATACAGGTATGTATTTTCTATAAATGCATCCTTGAGCTGAGAGGGATGCCAAGCCCTTTGTAAATTAAATCCTATGTGCTTTGGAATCTAGGAGGAACTCACTAAAACACTGGAAGAAATTCATCTTATTGCAGTTAGCTCCCTAGGTAAATTCAAAACTAGGATTGGTGCACACCGGCGGGGATATGGCTAAAGGCAGGGGTCTCCAACATGGCAGGACTGGACTGAAAAATAGGCCCTGGCATTTCAGGTACACAGAGGCCCAATCAGCCCACATAGAGGCCCAAACAGCCCCCACCAGCCCACTAAATACTGACTTTCTATGGCACCTTATAGCAGCCCATCTGGCATTTGCCCTAACCCACAGATTGCCAGTCCGGGCCTGGTCTCCAACCTTACTCGCCAGCCACATTCAGATGTAAAAAAGAGTTGTATAGCAGCACAAGCATGAAAAATACTCCTAGCTGGTGCAAAATAAGTGCTGGGATTGACTATTGGTAGTCCCTGTGTGGACTGTCGCCTACAGGAGGGTCCGTTTGGCAGTACACCTAGTTTTTATACAACCAAAACTTGAATCAGGATTTCAAAAATAAGCACCGGCTTGAGGCTACTGGGAGCAGCATCCAAGGGGTTGGTGAGTAACATGTTGCTCATGACTGCACAGGACTGCATCAACTAGCTGATGCTGGATCAAAGAAAAAATCAAACTTGCCTAATCAATATCGGGACAATTTTTTCCTATCGATCAGGTTGACCCATCGGAAACCCAGACACATGGGTAGATAAGCTACCGAATCAGTCTGAAGGAACAATCTCAGCAGCTTTAAAGGGAAACTGTCATGGGAAAACACATCAGTTAATAGTGCTGCTCCAGTAGACTTCTGCACTGAAATCCATTTCTCAAAAGAGCAAACAGATTTTTTTATATTCAGTTTTGAAATCTGACATGAGGCTAGACATTTTGTCAATTCCCCAGCTGCCCCTGGTCATGTGACTTGTGCCAGCACTTTAGGAGGGAACTGCTTTCTGACAGGCTGTTGTTTTTCCTTCACAATGTAACTGAATAGTACGCAGTGAGACATGGGTTTTACTATTGAGTGCTGTTCTTAGATCTACCAGGCAGCTGTTATCTTGTGTTAGGGAGCTGTTATCTGGTTACCTTCCCATTGTTCTGTTGTTAGGCTGCAGGATGGGGGAAAGGGAGGGGGTGATATCACTCCAACTTGCAGTACAGCAGTAAAGAGTGATTGAAGTTTATCAGAGCACAAGTCACATGACTTGGGGCAGCTGGGAAATTCACAATATGTCTAGCCCCATGTCAGATTTCAAAATGAAATATTAAAAGATCTGTTTGCTCTTTTGAGAAATGGATTTCAATGCAGAATTCTTCTGGAACAGCACTATTAACTGATGCATTTTGAAAAAAAAAAATTCCCATGACAGGATCCCTTTAATCTGCCCCTGTATGACCACCTTTAGGCTTCAAATAAATCAATGCAATCCTTCATCATGTGCCAGATGGACATTGGAACACAGTAAGCAGGTTCTCACATGTTTATCATATTTATGGTGAAATGAAATTGTTAAACCTATTTATTGCGTTGTTATTCTTCTGCATCATCGTCATTCCCTGTTTTTGCTAGAGACTTGACCTAGCACACAGGGATATTATTCCCAGAGCAAATGTCATTTAATTAAATACCCAAATGAATCACTTCCACAAACCCTAACCCAATAATGAGGGCTTCTGTTTAGATGTTTTGCTTTCAAGAGCCCTTACATATTGGCCCAAGCCCTGTTCCCTTGTGGAACCTGTCGATCAGGACTAAACGTTATTAACTAAGACAAAGGAACGTCAGGTAGCCCATCCCTCGGCTTATAATGGAACTGGTTAAAAGAATCTGGTCTCCTGTTGGGATTAATAGGGCACCCTGGAAGGGAGAGAAAATCCCAGGTCAATAGTAAAGGGATGCAAGCATCTGCAGACAGGCACTTGCCCTGTTCCATCCTCATGGTCATTGTTAATTTATACTGACCAGCTGCCTGTGATTCCTGAACTAAAGACAAAAAGTGAGTAACACGGGTTCCATTCAGCGGAGATTAAATGTCTGCAATAAGCTACACCCCCGAATAATTGCTTCCTAGAAGAGGAACTGCATTCAACACACCCATACACCCATTCATTGAATAAAATAGCTCCACGTTTAAATACTAGACAAGCCCTTGGCCTCTTTGATTTAAGGTCTGCTTCTGCTTCTGCACAATGGCATTTTGCTGAAATATCTTCGTTTTGTGAAAATTTCTTAAGATTTTTGTTACTCAAGCTTTGCCATTGACTTTGACTGACAAGAGAACTTGTCCTGCAGCTCAAACATCAAACTGAAAAATATGAATTAAATATGTTCTGTGGTCGGTCAATGGCAAAACTTCATACCCCAGGTTTCCCATTAACATGGAGTTTTTATCCAGGGTTAGAGAATACCGTAAATCACACCAAAATGATTGATGTCGATCATGACCATGTAAAATAAGGACATTTTGTTCAGATGAATTAAACGTTATTATCAGTAGTTATCTTCACATCAGCTGTTATTTCTATTGGGAACAATTTCCCTTCTCTTTATCTCATATATTATATTATTAGAATATATTATTATTATAAGAGAAAAGAGTCGAGCTTAGTGATGTCAGTGAAGTCATGTGACTTATGTATTATAAGAAAATAATATATCTCCTGTGACTTCTAATATTCTTACAATTGACAGTAGGGGGTACATTATCCCTTATAATACATGAGTGATACTCAGAGTTCCCTGTATAACTCAGCCTGCAGCCTTGTGCTTTTATATGGTCACACCCCTCAGTGACTTCTAATATCCTTATCATTTACAGTAGGGGGTACATTATCCCTTTTAATACATTAGTGATACTCAGAGTTCGCTGTATAACTCAGCCTTCAGCCTTGTGCCTTTATATGGTCACATCCCTCAGTGACTTCTAATATCCTTATCATTTACGGTAGGGGGTACATTATCCCTTATAATACATGAGTGATACTCAGAGTTCCCTGTATAACTCAGCCTGCAGCCTTGTGCCTTTATATGGTCACAGAACAACCCCTCAGTGACTTCTAATATCCTTATCATTTATAGTAGGGGGTACATTATCCCTTATAATACATGAGTGATACTCAGAGTGCCCTTTATAACTCAGCCTTGTGCCTTGTGCCTTTATATGGTCATAGAGCCCCAGATTAGAAGTCATAATATAATTATAATTTATAATAGGGAGGCATATTATTCCTTACATATATATATATATATATAAATATATATATATATATACAGATAACATATCAATGCTTGTGTAGGGAGATGTAAGCAGAGCAGGAAGTAACCAATTCAAAACTACCCCTTTATTTCTGATTCTTTTTTTATCCTGAGGATGGAAGGAGGAAACAAAATGAAAACTGAGAGATGATTGGGAAATGCATTTTCTTAAAGTCACCATTTAATTTACACTTCTTTTTTACTCTTCTGAGGGGGGATTATAATTCTGTAGGAGGAGATTATCAAGGCTGTGGTAAACAGTGCAGAAAGAATGGAGATTTGTTCAGGGCAGAATCTGCAGGAGGAAACAGTATCACTCTCAGAGACATTAGAGAAGCAGTACAGCAGTGACATAGGAATAGGCAGGATATATATCCTATATACTGCAAACCTCCCAACTGGCCCGTTTTTAGATGGACAGTCCCTCTTTCCACCCGCAGTCCCTTATTTGTACTGGAAAGTAGAGTCCTGCAGTGGGTCAGGTACCCGCGAAAACCTGCAGTACCCTATGAGTTGTGGGTAGATGTTCCTAGGTGCGGGTATAGATGCGGGTCGGCGGTTCCGCAGTTTTGCAGGTCGCAGGTCGAGCCGTGGGTTTTCTCAATATTGATTTTTACTCCTTTTTTCTGATCAGGCCTACTTTCACTGATGTCACTTCCGATTTACAGTGACAGCACTTCCCGATTCTTGATGGTCAGCTGGTTGCGGAAAAAGGTACTTGCAGGTTGGCGGGTCCAAGCTGGTAAGAATGTGGCTTGCAGGTCCGGGTTGCGGATTGCAAGTCGGCTAGGGGTTCCAAAGAAGTTTCTAACTTAACTGGCTTTTAGCAGAGAGACCAGAACTGCCAGGAAGTTCAGATAAGATGCTTTGTAAAAATTTCTAGATAAGCAGATAAGTAATTGCAACAAGATAAGATAACAGGTCAATTGGGAAAAGGTGGCCATACACAGGCACATAAAGCTGCCGATATCAGTAGTTTAGACCAATTTGACAGCTTATCTGGCTGTGTATGGGGCCTTCCGATGTAAGGTTTGATTTTCTTCTGACCGATCCATCGGAGCCCATTGCCCTCATCCTAATGTGATTGTTCGGCCATAGGACTGAACGTTCGGATTACGATCTGGGAAAGATCTGCTCGTTTGGCGATGTCCTTTGAAGCAGTAAAGTAGAGTGCAACCAGCTAAACTACTCACTAATCAGATCAGGCACAATGTTGCACATGGTAAAGGCCATTCACAGAAGTACTGCTGCCTGTTCATCCATGCACATTTTATAAGAATTTGAATAAAGAAACCTTTGTGGAATTTGTCATTTTCCTTTTTTGTATATTAACATATCGTGCAAACAGTCTTATGGAAACTGTAGGAAAAAAAACAAAGAACTTCTCCAGATGTTGGATATGGTCTCTATATTGATCCCTCGCATGGCCATCAGTTTGGCACATAGAGTCAGCATATGGGCAAGAAGAAGGCCATTTGGTACCAGAAAGCTCCTTATGGGGCCTTATGGTCACCTTGAGCATTGAGCAATGCTTCTACGTTGGCCTGGGGAGGGTAAGGGGCACTTTAATTAATAGGAATAAATTGTGGCAAGGCTGTTAATTTGGGAAAAGTCATGATGCAAGGCATCTGCCCACCCATTACATGTTCAGATGTCAAATTAGCTCAGGGACTATTCTTTCCCCACCTCAATGGCTGCCTCTGAGATTTACTGCTCGTTGACCCAAGTTTGGGCTGTAGCAACAGGCAGGGTCTCAGGTCATTAAGCAGTAAATCTTGCTTTACTAGGCCCTTCGTCAGGTCAGAGACTAGGACTCCCGGCTTCTTTTGACAGACGACATGCAGTGGGCAGGCCATTACACTTGTGAGAATTTAAAGCCCTCTCCTTCCATTTTCCTCTCATCCACCCCCCCATCCCTTCTTTTCCCGCCCCCATTGTTCCCTGAATCGCCCACACATTAGCCAGCGCCATTCACTTGTGTTGGGAAGAATAGGGGGACACTCGCTTTAATCACTCATTGTGAGGAAGAAATGCAAAAAGGGAGTTGCCACAGGGAGACCCTTTGTTTTGAAGGGACAGCACAACATCACAATGGCCAATTTTTGCACTTAAACAGGCAGCAGCGTGCAGAATAGAAGGGGCAAAGGTAATTAGTTATATGTAACGCTAGAAGGAACTCGCAACAAAGCCACGGAACATCTACAAAACAAACATCCAGCATTTGATCCAAAAATGGCATTTCATACTAGTATAAATATGCCCCAAAATAGCTGGTCTGTAGTGAAAACGGCTTTATTATTAGGCAGCAGCAGTCAGTGTGATCACAAGCATTCACAAAAGGCCAATGGTTATGTTTGCCTAAAACCACCAATATTTGAATATTTTTTAATCCCAGGGGTGTCCAATCATCGGGGCCACTTTCCAGCGTGAGATTTAAAGGAGATTAGACTCATTTTCAAAGTCATCGAGGGCTCCATGCCGAGCAGGCAAAGCTCAGTGTGGCCACCTAGACATACATGGAGCTGAAAACCCACCCAGAGTGTCCAAAAAAGCCAAGTCACCCATGAAACAGGCTCAGTGACCATGAGATCTAGGATTGGCTTTCATCCGTGCGCATCAGTCACCTGACCTTGACATTGAGGATAAGTAAGGATAGGATATGACCCGATCAGAGCGCAGAATGCTAATAACTAGAGAATGGTAAAGTAAAAATTTAATTAATAAAAAAGTGATATAAATGAAATAAAAGGACTGAAATATGCATAATCAAGGCAACATTTCAATGCTTTTCATATATATCATACTCACTGACATAAATAAAATGTGCATGGAGAGTCTCGTCATATATTTAATCTTGTATTTATTATGATAAGTGGGAGCTGCCATACTGCAAGGCAGGCCATTAGCTAAAATGATACATTGACCCCCCTCACCCCATTAGTGAACAAATATCTGTAAAAAAATGGAACTGACTTCTACTGATTTCTAATCACCTACCTGGTCAATATACTGTCTCTGTAAAAAGGACAATTATTATAGTTTTCAAACAAACTAGATGAATGTATTATTTTATTCTTATTATTATTATTATTATTAACATGTATTTATATTGCGCCAACATATTTTGCAGCGCTTGTGTACAGGCATGTGATCTATTATCTGCAAATCTACTTCACAGAGAGCTCCCAAACGTAAAGCATAATTGCCTTTACTGAACTTGTTGCCCCATGTTCAGAAATGCACCAGAGATGTGCTGTAAAAATAGACTGGGTTCTTTCCAAGGAGAATCCCATTATCTAGGCTCACCATGGATCAATTTTATATGTTTCACAGTTTAGTGACTTTTTTTTTAGGGATGCACCCTTTTGCACTCCTTTGCAAAAGATTCGTCCGAATACTGAACCAAATCCTAATTTGCATATGCAAATTAGGAGTGGGAAAGGGAAAACATTTTTTACTTCCTTGTTTTGTAACAAAAAGTCATGCGATTTCCCTCCCCGTCCCTAATTTGCATATGCAAATTCTGATTCGGTTCAGCTGAGAAGTAGGATTCGGCCGAATCAGAATCCTGCTGAAAAAGGGCGAATCCAAAACCGAATCCTGGATTCGGTGCATCCCCACTTTTTTTTAAAATTTGTTAAATAAAATACAGTAGAACCCCCATTTTACATTTTTCAATGGGGGGAAAAAAAATTGTAAAATCTGGGAATATGCAAATTCAGGGAAATTTATTTTTAATATTTATATATGCTGAACTCTGAGTGTCACTTGTGTATTAAAAGGGATAATGTACCCCCTACTGTAAATGATAAGGATATTAGAAGTCACTGAGGGGTTGTTCTGTGACCATATAAAGGCACAAAGCTGCAGGCTGAGTTCTACAGGGAACTCTGAGTATCACTCATGTATTATAAGGCATAATGTACCCCCTACTGTAAATGATAAGGATATTAGATGTCACTGAGGGGTTGTTCTGTGACCATATAAAGGCACAAGGCTGCAGGCTGAGTTATACAGGGAACTCTTAGTATCACTCATGTATTATAAGGCATAATGTACCCCCTACTGTAAATGATAAGGATATTAGAAGTCCCTGAGGGATTGTTCTGTGACCATATAAAGGCACAAGGCTACAGGCTGAGTTATACAGGGAACTCTGAGTATCACTCATGTATTATAAGGGATAACGTACCCCCTACTGTAAATGATAAGGATATTAGAAGTCACTGAGGGGTTCTGTGACCATATAAAGGCACAAGGCTGCAGGCTGAGTTATACAGGGAACTCTGAGTATCACTCATGTATTATAAGGGATAATGTACCCCTACTGTAAATGATAAGGATATTAGAAGTCACACACAGTTGGAGGAAATGAGCCTGAATCACAATTAGAGTAAGATTTGGGATTAACAATCTTTACTCTTTTATTAAGGCTGAGTGCCTGACACAGAAAGGGCATTGCGAAATACTCCTAAGAATGTTCTTACCTATTGATAATACTGTGATAACCATCAAACTGCTAAACAATTAAACAGGTGGTTCACCATTATGTTACCTTTTAGCATGTAAGCAAAAGATAGAATTGCCAATTCTAGTAACCCTAGTAACCAGATTGCTGAATAAAATGCTAAATAACTCAAAAACCACAAAAAATAAAAAATGAAAACCAATTTCAAATTGTCTCAGAATCAAAGGCACGTCAGTTTCCACTGCTGTGTTCAACTAAGAAGACTTGAGCGTTCACACACACAGAGGAAGGGGACGGCATCTGGCAGGGGGAAGAGGAGGGGAATGGGGAAAGCTCCTTGCGGGGGCAATGAGAGAGGAGAGGGTGGTGCCTGGAAGGGGAGGGGACAGCAGAGGGGGGAGACAAAACCAGAAGGGAAGGGAGTAGGGATGCACCAAATCCACTAATTTGGATTCGGCCGAACCCCCAAATCATTCCCGAAAGATTCAGCAGAATACCGAACCGAATCCAAACCCTAATTTGCATATGCAAATTATGGGTGGGAAGGGTAAAACATTTTCTACTTCTTTGTTTTGTACCAAAAAGTCATGTGATTTCCCTCCTTGGCCCTAATTTGCATATGCAAATTAGTATTCAGATTCGGTTCGGCCAGGCACAAGGATTCGGCCCAATACGAATCCTGCTGAAAAAGTCTGAATCCTGGCCGAATCCCGAACTAAATCCTGGATTCGGTGCATCCCTAGAAGGGAGTGAAGAGCAGAGCTGGCCTAGGTACTGTATGTAAATCCAGGCCTGCTCAGAATATCTTCTATGTCACACTAAAAGTTAATTTAAAGGGGAATAACCCCAAAACTATTGCTTCTCCAACTTGAGAGCACACTCAGCTGTGAAGTTATATGTTTCTCTTTGGACCTATCTCCAGTGCTGAGGGTATTAATTCTGTTCATGGAGCAGACCAGCCAGTTACTGTTATCCTTCTGATGTACACAAAACTGTATTTCTCTCTTCATTTTGAAAATTCTCTATAAGCATAACTTAGGTCAGTGATTCTCCAGTCCCTGAGCAATGGCCATTTGTATCAGCCAGAAAGCCATTTAACATTCCGGCCTCCCAGGTGCTCTTGGAATCATAGCCAGGATTGTAGGAAGGGTGAGGTTTGAGATGAATACTATCTATCCTAAATATTCCTGGAATTAGACCTATGTGACTGTCCCAGAAAAAAACATTATCCTCATCGTCAATCAAATTTGTCATAAATAGGCCCACCCAGAAACTCCAAGTTAATTAGAGATGCAGGAAGCACCAGTTTGTCCTGACCCATTACAGATTAAGGAAAGTAGTTGGAAAATATTTCTTTTTTACATCTGGGTGTAAATGGAATATTACTCATTAGTCTACAAATGACTATTTTTAAAATGAAATGAGATACAAAAACGATGACTCTCCCTCGTTGTTAGAGATCAACGCCACCCGTAACAAACCCATGAATTTACTTCTATTTCGTAGGGAATGAGTTTGTTTTAATTCATACTGGCAGCTGCTTCCACAGTCAGATTTCTTGTTAAAAAAAATGTAATTGATTGGACGTCGTATTTCCCAAGTTCCTCATTTGCATTACATCTAAAGCCTTAAGAGCCGGCACTAAGCTTCTCTCAGCATGGATTTTCTTCCTGGTTCACACACCTTAAGACAAAGAATATGGTTCAGTGTAAAAAGGAAAGAGAAGAAGAAGGGAGGGGGGGGCGGGAAAAAACATTTTGTTGTGCAAAAGATGCACGGTAAATTTATTCTGCCTCCAGCCGTGGAATGGGCTTTAGCAAATGGATTGAGGGGCTCGTCAGAAGAAAAGACCCCCTATGTAAACTTCATTGCCATTCACAAGATTTGCTCTGACACTTTACAAGTGGCATCAGATAAAATAAAGAAAAATCTGTTCTTAGGTTTGGGGTGCTTATCAGCTAGCCTCCAGGTACTTGACCCTATGTTACCGACCCCCTAATCCTCTGATCTGCATGCTGCTAGTCTTGCCGCAGCTTCACATGAAATTGACTGCACTACTTGTCAGTTGATCCCTTCACACATTGGAAGCCACTCACCTACCTCCACCCTATTCTTCCTCCTTCTCTCCCTCTCCAGATTTCGATTCCGCTGGTAAATTGCAAAATTGATTGTTTGGGCTGGATTTGCAGAGGGAATTGTCCTGTTAATGAAACGCTCTGTTCATTGTACAGGGGCAGCAGAGGAAAGTTGCACTCCCACCCACCCAAAAGCCAAGCAGGTTAACATTTTTAGGCTTCCCATTGAGAACGAAATGAAAGGCTTTATGCCGTCAAATCCAGACGCACAACCAGCTCGGCATACAAACAGTTACTGATTGTGTGCATGTGGATTTAGGTGGCCTTTTCTGAATGCCATAGATTTGTACGGACAAATTGACCAGCCTTAAAATTGTTTGCAAAAGCAGCCAAATAAATCTGTGGTTTTCCATTATTGGTTTTCTTTGCTGCAGGTCACCCAAATAAACCACCAAACAACCAGCCTTTCAATATATTCAATTGTATCAGAAAAGATTGGTAGAAACATGTAGAAATGTAGGAAACTTTTTGCTTGTTTAGTTTACTTTTTTTGGTTAAACTGGGGCATGGGATTTTAACAGGAAATGTATCTTCCTTTTTAACAACGGATTAAGTTCCAAAATCGTCTCTCTCTCTCTTTGATAATTACAGACTTGATGAGATAGAAAACAGTTTGATTTTTCGATAAGCTGACAAAAATGCGCTTTTTTTTTTTGTTTTTTTGGGAGATTAGTGGCGGGAGGGGGGCATTAAATGAGGATCGGATTTAATAAAGCCAGCGGATATGCAGATTGCTGCAAACAAACACGTGTACATGTTAAGAGAAATACTATACAGGTATGGGATCTCTTATCTGGAATTATGGGGGAGGTTTGTCTGTAATTTGGAGGGCTATGATAAAATAAAGGAATGTGGATTTAGACAGCGAAGTTATTACCAAATACAAGGGGCTGTATAATTTAAATAGTTGATAGAAGACTCTACAGGAGATGGCACTGTCAGAATTCAGCTCTTTCTGGATAGTGGGTTTCTGGATAAAAAAAAAAGTAATAAAATATCACCAAATCAAAGGTCAAATATTTTCAAAAACTGTAAGAAAAAAAAGAGCACATCTAAAGAATCATGTCAACTACTAGAGTCCTCTGTTCTGCACTATATCTTGCAGTGAAGCAGGCATACGCTAAACAGGTGCAGTAGGATCTATCCTCCTGATCTGGGATCTTTCTGTGATTTGATATCTCCATAACTTTGCTACCAATTTGTATTTATTAGAAATATTAATATTATTAATACTTATTAATTATTATTATTATTATTATAATTATTAAGGGAACAATTCAGTGTAAAAATAAAAACTGGGTAAATAGATAGGCTGTGCAAAATAAAAAATGTATCTAATATAGTTAGTTAGGCAAAAATGTAATGTATAAAGGCTGGAGTGACTGAATGTCTAACATAACAGAACAGAACACTACTTCCTGCTTTTCAGCTCTCTAACGCTGAGTTAGTCAGTGACTATAAGGGGGGCACATGGGACATAACTGTTCACATACCTCCCAACATTTTGTAAATAAAAAGAGGGACAAAAAAGCTGTGATTATTTTGACCAAACCCATTTTGTGGCCACAGTGGCAGGTTAAGTATGAAATGAACATATTTCTGTGGTTATTTTTTTATTTTCAGTTATTACAGTTTTGTTAATGAAGGTGAATTGCCCTTTAAGC
>CM044433.1:9906395-9919182 GCA_024363595.1 Xenopus borealis
TCACTCTGCGAACCAATCTGCCCTGCGCGAAGTTTATAAATGACCCCCACTGACTTTAAAATAACATTATGCCAAACAAAACAAAAAAATAAGTTTGGTGCAATTCAGGGGCACTTACTTCAATGACAAAGGCATGAAATGAGTCAGGCTTTTTTTTTTGTTTGGTTTTAATGATATATACGTGTTTATATTACACTGCTTTTTTACTACTTCCACTGCCTGTTTTGCACATTTACGTAACAGTTAATTGTTTTTTTTCTACCCAGCTTAACTTCCCTGTGTCAGAATTATACATATCTAATTTCTAGTATGAAGCTAAAGAACTGCCCCATGATTGATTGTGAGTGGTTAAAAATAGGACAGTGCTGGCAGATATTTCCCTGACCACAAATCCATTGTTTGTTTGCTTTTGTTACAGGGTTTGATTACAGATTACTTACGTAGTTTGAATGTGAGCTGATTTACAGAAGTATTGTTTCCTTTAGGGCTCGGCCAGACGGGGAGATTCGGGGGAAATTTGTCACCTGGCGACTTCTCGCCCCCGAACCTCCCCGAATAGCCAGCCACCGCTGCGCACCGGCATAGCTTGAAAACGCCGGCACGTGTTCACACGGAGCGGCGCGATTTTTAAAATTGCTCCAAACTGGCCTTAGCCTAACTCTGTTCATTGAAATACTCCCCTATGTAAGGGTCATTTATGGCAGTGGGGCCCAGTCTGAAGGGAACTTCTGGTAACATTTCAGGAGAGATCTATTGGATCTTCTAAATACACCCATATTATAGTCCTACCCTCAGAAGCCATGATCCAATATCTGATGAGATCTAACAAGATTGAAACAGGCTGCCTGCAAGCTTAGATATTTGGCTCTGATCCATTAGGCTGTATCTGAGCTATAAACCAGTGGTTCTGGATGTATAGTTGGCCAAAGGAACATAAAGGGGTGATTTACATGTCTCCGCCCTTGACGGCTTACGGGAGAATTAAAACTCTCATATTTGATATCTAGGCGGTGCTATGTGTATGGCATGAGACAAGCAAATACCTTCTGATTTCAGTAGGCTTCAAATTACCCATATTATAGGAAATTTAGGATGAGAAGTAAAGTAAATACTATGGTCAATAGGCTGATACAGCGATATCTTCCTCTATCTTTAATAAGGTTATGAGCTAAGGCTGCCTTGAAGAATTGATGGACCTCAAAGGGGTGTTTGATATGAAAATTGGCAACAACCTATGGGTTTACAGAGACACAGAAGTTTTGCGTATGAGAAGTAAATACAAATCATGGGTAACTGGGTAGAGGATGCCGAAAAATATATACAGTTATGGGATCCATTATCCAGAAACATGTTGTCTAGGAAGCTCCAAATTATGCAAAGGCCGTCTCCCATAAACTCCATTTTATCCAAAGAATTCAATAAAAAAAAATACATATATATTTTTTCTCTGTAATAATAAAACAGTAGCTTGTATTATTTCTGTCCGTACTTTTTCTCTGATCTGTTGTAAGGTGGCCATACACTAAGAGATCCGCTTGTTTGGCTGATCCCTCCCCGATATGCCCATGATATCAGGCTGATCCGATCATGGGCTCTAGGGCCCTATCGGATCATAATGATGGGTAAATTAGGGGTCGGATCACAGCTTCAATGAACAGATGCAGTCTGCAACCCAATCGGATTTTTAGTCCTGTCTGATCGACATCTGGTCAATTTTCGACCAGATATGTATGGGAGAAACCTTTCATAGGGCACCATACATGGACCAATCAGCTGCTGGCTTGGTCTGTCGGCAGCTTTTATCAGCCCATGAATGGCCACCTTTACAGTGTATGGCCAGCTTTAAGGTGACCATACACAGGCCGATAAAAGCTGCCGACAGACTGAGTCGGCAGTTTATCGGCCAGTGAGTGGGGCACTCCGACGGGCTCCCCCGATTGATATCTGGCCACCTTTTATTATTTTATCAACATGTATTTCTATAGAGCCAACATATTTTGTAGCACTGTACTTAACTTACTTACTGCTCCTGTTTCTCTGTATTTGTTCTCTCTTGCATTTTTCTTTCTTTTTTAATTCCCTCATTCCTCACGAGAGGCCATAACATTACCAGTACTAGAAATGCGCACACACACACACATCTGAAACTAAATGTACACCTTGTTCTATGCATGGTCAAGAAATGTTCACCTAGGAAAAGTCATTGCAAACTATAAAAATTACCATATCCACCGTCATTCTGCTTCAAAGAGGGAGCTATAACAGAGAGCTTTGGGTCGACCTCTGTCAGTAAGATTTTTGGAACTATAAATAAAAAATAGAAATAAAGAACAATTTTTATGCTTGTTTTCCTAAACATGGGGAAGTAGAGATTTACTATTTCAGACCCATGAAACAGAATTCTTTCATTGTGGCAAAGGGATATTCAATTCAGATTAAAATAAGGGGTGAAAAGAGTGAAGTTAAGAGTGAAGTTCCGCCACTAGAGAGAAATTCCGCAGCTCTCCATTCATTTCTATGGAATTTTGAAAGGCCTATTTATCAAAGGGTGAAATTTCACTTCACCCATTGACGAATACGCCTTTCAAAATCCCATAGAAATGAATGGAGAGCTGCGGAATTTCCCTATAGTGGCGGAACTTCACTCTGATAAATTTACCCCTAAGAGTTAGGCCACGTAACAAGGGTGCAATATATTTCTGATAAGTATATTGCGCTACAATTAAAATACTGGCTTGCATTAAAAGAGATAAAAGTCGCAAGTATAATTCTGCTCCTCAGAAATGAATAAAATGCAAGTTAAAGGGCACCTGTTACCATAAAATAGTTTTCCACAACAACAAAGGTGTGGGTTAATAGAACCTTCACTCTGATTGGGGGGAAACAGTTGTTTAATAATAAAACAAAAACAGATGCTTATGGCTGCTGTCAAGCACTGGTGGGGGCAATTTAAAAAACAAAAAAATTTTAAGGTTACATGTGACCTTTAGGAGAGCAGGTGTTTTTTTTTTTTTTACATGGAAAAATTGCACCAGATTTAAATAGAGTGATGCCTATACAAGAAGGAAGCAATTTCATCTTTATTGGAAACTATAAGTTTGGGGAATCCTTTCCTTGAAGATGTTGTACAGGCATATGCAGTAATTTGCATCACCCTTTTATAAAATCAAGGTTACTGGCATGGCTAGATAGTGTATTCAGCCCAGAGCTGCCTCTAGTTTAACTCTATTTGGGACAAACTTCAGCTTTAGAAGGATTTTTATGCCTGTGTGAACTAAGACAAAATAAGAATTAAGGGGTTATGTAATAAAAAGCACTAAGTTGGTCCAGGTGCAGTAACCCAAAACAACCAATCAGCAAGTAGAATGTACTGGTCACCTGTTTAAAAGCAAACATCTTATTGGTTGATATGGGATACTGCTCCTGGGCAAACTTAGTACTTTTTTTTACATTTGGGAAAATGGTTTTAAAGGGATCCTGTCATGGGAAAAATGTGTCAGTTAATAGTGCTATTCCAGATGAATTCTACAATGAAATCCATTTCTCAAAAGAGCAAACAGATTTTTTTTTATATTTCATTTTGAAATCTGACATGGGTCTAGACTATTTGTAAATTTCCCACCTGCCCCAAGTCATGTGACTTGTGCTCTGATAAACTTCAATCACTCTTTACTGCTGTACTGCAAGTTGGAGTGATATCACCCCCCTCCCTTTCCCCCACAAAGCTGCCTAACAACAGAACAATGGGAAGGTAACCAGATAACAGCTCCCTAACACAAGATAACAGCTGCCTGGTAGATCTAAGAACAGCACTCAATAGTAAAAATCCTTGTCCCACTGCGTTCCATTCAGTTACATTGAGAAGGAGAAACAACAGCCTACCAGAAAGCAGTTCCCTCCTAAAGTGCTGGCACAAGTCACATGACCAGGGGCAGCTGGGAAATTGACAATATGCCTAGCCCCATGCTCGATTTCAAAACTGAATATAAAAAAATCTGTTTGCTCTTTTGAGAATTGGATTTCAGTGCTGAAGTCTACTGGAGCAGCACTATTAACTGGAAGAGGAGGGTTAAATTGTCTGAAATAATAACTGAAAGGATCAACTTGTCCCTTACCACAGGAATAATTTATAGTAAGATATTTAACAACTCCAGGCAGACACGGACTTCCAAAGTTTTCATCGTTTACAGTCATTTTGCACCTTTGTTTGCCGTAACATCTCTGCGCTAGGAGATCCAAAGCAGCGTAGGATAAACAGTCTGCGGGGGAGAGAGGGACAGAGGCTGGTAAGTGAAGGAAATACACTCTCTTATATGTTATCTAAACTATAGTAGTGTCAAAACAACTAAGCAAAAACACATTTAATATCATCATATAAAATGCATAAAATTCCATTGTAAAAAATATACATATACAGGTATGGGATCTGTCATCCAGAATATTGTTTTATCATTACAAAGAAAAGGAAAATAATTTTAAAAAACTGTTTATTTGATTAAAATGGAGTCTATGGGAGATGACCATCCTGTATTTCTGAGCTTTCTGGATAACAGGTTCCCTGATAATGAATCTCATACCTGGTGAAACAGTTAATAGTAAAGACTACAAAGCTCAGTGGTTCCGTAACTCTGTTCTGGGGTGCTGAATGGTATCTATGGCAGGAGCATGCAGAAAAGCAATACCTAACTGCTGTGCTTATAGACAACTGGGCCTGGACTATTGTCTAAGCAAACTCATTCCTCACTTAATGCAATATAAATACAGTTTTTGCTTAAAAAAATGACAGGGTTTTTGTCTCTTTCAAATGTTTTAACTGTACAACCTCAATTATGTTCTTAAAGGGAAACTGTCATGGGAAAACATTTTTTTTAACTCACCAGTTAATAGTGCTGCTCCAGTAGACTTCTGCACTGAAATCTATTTCTCAAAAGAGCAAACAGATTTTTTTCAGCTTTGAAATCTGACATGGGGCTAGCCATTTTGTCAATTTCCCAGCTGCCCCAAGTCATGTGACTTGTGCCTGCACTTTAGGAGGGAACTGCTTTCTGGCAGGCTGTTGTTTTTCCTTCTCAATGTAACTGAATAGTACGCAGTGAGACATGGGTTTTACTATTGAGTGCTGTTCTTAGATCTACCAGGCAGCTGTTATCTTGTGTTAGGGAGCTGTTATCTGGTTACATTCCCATTGTTCTGTTGTTAGGCTGCTGGGTGGGGGAAAGGGGGGGGGGTGATATCACTCCAACTTGTAATACAGCAGTAAAGAGTGATTGAAGTTTATCAGAGCACAAGTCACATGACTTGGGGCAGGTGGGAAATTGACAAAATGTCTAGCCCCATGTCAGTTTTTCAAAATGAAATCCCTTAATGTCTAAAAAACAAGTCCACGCTGGCTATCTCTGTAGCCTGCACGACCCCTATCTGTCATCATTGGATTTTCCTCCCAAAGATCATTGCTTGCCTTCTGGCCATGCATACCATATGGAGTTCCCCGGTCCGTTTGGTCAGCACAAGTATTCTTTTCATGGGCGGACCTGCCGTAGACCGCAGAGTAGATGTTCAGGAGTTTGGGCTCCTTGCAGTGAAGCTTCAGCTCATTATTTTCACAGACAGAAGCAGATTTGTATTCAGCTGAGGAGGAATAAAAGGTAAATATACAGTCAGTGGCAATGTTAGCATTCTAGGGATTCAGCTAACACACAGTGCCAGACACAGGGAAGGTCAGTAGGAATTGGGGATGCTCTGAATCCAGGATTCGGTTCAGGATTTGGCCAGGATTCAGCCTGTTTCAACAGGATTCATCCGAATCTTTCTGCCTGGCGGAACCAAATCTTAATTTACATATGCAAACTAGGGGCGGGGAGGGAAAGCTCATGACTTTTTGTTATGAAACAAGGAACTAAAAATTTTTCCCCTTCCCACCCCTAATTTGCATATGCAAATTAGAATTAGGATTTGGTTCAGTATTCAGGCGAATCTTTTGCGAAGGATGCAGGGGTTCGGCCAAATTCAAAATAGTGGATTCAGTGCATCCCTCGTAGGAATATATAAGCAGGGCTCTTTGGGCCCATAAAGGAAGAACCGGTGCACTTAGTATTGTTAAGTCCAGGCTGCACTGGATTTAGAGTTGCCACCTTTTCGTGAAAAAAATACCGACCTCCCAATATAATTATCTTTTTTTCCTATTAAAACATTGGGATCAACCATCAAAAATACCGGCCAGGTTGCAACCCTAACTGGATTACATATCAAGAGCAAGGTGTTTAGGGCAGCCAGCATGGGCTAAAGTAGGTCTGCCATCTATATTGAAAAATACATATTTCCACCCAGTGGTAAAGGGGACAGGGTTAGACATGTAAAGGGTAACAATAAGGGTGGGGGGAAATAGACAGTGAAATGAGAGAGAGGATTGGGGCGGATTGGGAGCAGAGCAAAAGAAGATTACATATTTGCTGGTAAATTTGTGAAATACTAGTTAGTTACAGATTCTACTTCCAAGGTACAGTAGTCTTGTATATCAGGGGTCCCCAACCACCAGGCCACCAGGACCTGATCCGGGCCGCGGACAGTTCTGAACTGGGCCACCGAGCCTAGCCCGCAATTAATGAGGCGCGCTGAATTGGATATCAGTGCGAATTGGACACTGACCCCCACTGAAACCCCTCCCAACCCCCTGCCGACCCCCCTGGTCCTTGAAAAATGTTTTTCCTCGACACCGGTCGCCGAACCAAAAACGGTTGGGGACCCCTTCTGTATATAACACCGCTAAAATTACCCCAAGTTCTAACACTTTCCCTTTCCAATGTAGATTATGCTTCCTGATCTGTAGTTTTCAAACTTTCTTTGGTGCATTTGTGTTCAAGTCTGACTTGCATGTGCACCCTAGCAGCCTGTCCAGCACAGTAAGGGCAGTGGTGCAAAGGGCAATTACAGATGTTTTATCTCCAGTGTTGATCAGGTTGATTGACCATTAATTTCAGTGCCAACTGGCTTTAATCACAGTGTGCAAATGTGCCTTTGACTCCAGGCAACTGCCATTGAAATGAGAGTTTGTTGCCTGCCAGTCAAGTTATGGTTTTGGATGCAGGGGCAATCCTGAGGCCGCCCAGGCCCCACCCCCACGGTGCTCACTTTCTCAGTGGCGTAAAGCGGTAGGGGGTCCATGGAGCTAGTGCAGAGTGCGCAAGTGCGCGCTGTGCACTAGAAGAGCCGAATTTCCGGGTTGCCACCCCTGGATTCGGCTGAATCTTTCAAAAAGGATTCAGGATTCGCCTGAATACTAAAATAGTGGATTTTTGCGCACCCCTACTATAAATAGCCCAGGTGACAAAATATCTGTGATTGCCCAAGGCCACAGGCGCCATGCAAAACTGTTAAATCTCTGACAAGCTTAAAGAACAACTGCTCAAATTGAGAAATTTAAGCACCAAGGAAAGATGGAATCACTGGGGGAGGTGGGGGGAGTGAGTTATCAGGTCAGGTGACCCTCGGGGCAGAGGCATAACCTGTATGAGCTGCTCCTCCCCCACCCAAAAAAATCTTTGGAGGTGCTCGGTGCATAAAAAACCTACCCGCCATGTCTGTATACTTTCCCTTCCCTCAAGCCCATTCTCTTTCCTTCCTGCATCCTCCCAGGGAGGGACTGGTTCTTAAGAAGTATAGAAGAAGTGGACCCCTCATCCCGGCCCCCTTGTTCCCAGGTTTCCCCCGCGGCTGTGGGGTCTGCTACCCTTATTCTTACACTACTTGTAGCACTGTGTTTAAGCCCAACAAGCTTGTGGACAAAACAGTCGTTTGGAAAAGCCCCAGTCCTGGGGCAAATGAAATTTGAAGGTCAAATATCACAGATTTTCACTGCCCACCTGAATAAAAATGTTTCTTAATAAAACAGTATTTGTAATGTCTGCTGTAAGCAATCCCTTCTGCTATTCTAAAAATGTAGAAACTCAGAGGAGGTACAGCTCCCCTTGTGCTTCTAACATTCGCCATATATCTCATAACGAAAATAATCTCGTAGAATAGTTTGAGACTTTCCTTCACAGGGTAAAATGCAAAATAAAATGAACAATTTCATGCAAGCTAGACTGATTATGAAAGTGAAAAATGTAAGGAGGAGTCAAAGGTTAATAGGATTATAAAATAAGAAAAGAAAATGTGAATTCCTCTAAATTCGCACTGTGACAATGGAGACGACAAAACGTTTATCAGTGAATTCAGCTAATGAGTAAATTGGTCTATTCATTACTATTCCTTTATTTAGAAGTACACAGCCCCCACCGTATGGGAAACAAAAAGACAATAGTGTATGAGCGTTATGATAATGTGTTTCAATTAGGACGTGTGGTCGGGAACTGGCAGAGGAGCTGAATCAATGTATTATTCAAGCTCAGAATAAATGTCTCTATGTCTTTGCGAGGGATTCTCTCGCCAGCTCATAAATAATGGAAAGAGAGAAATGGCAACTAGTGTCATTATTATAGCTTCACTATGATGTAAAGCAGCAAAGCAATAGGAAGGGGGTGGGGATACTTCCCTTTATAGGTTGGCCGCACAGAGGAAGATTTTTAAAATGCCTTATTGATCAACTAACTTGACTACCTTTTAAAGATCCTGGGCTTTTTTTATTTTTACTTATTTAAACATTTCAACATTGTTATTATGATAGTTATAATAGTATAGGTTTTGGACAGTGTTGGACTGGCCCACAGGGATACCAGGAAAACTCCCGGTGGGACCAGGTGTCAGTGGGCCCTCTTGCTTATAACAATTTGGCCTATTTCATGTTCATTCCCTATTTCTTCAAGAGGCTTACTAATGGAAGAAGAGTATATTAAGTAGATCTAAAAGAATAGGAGAATAAAAAGGTTAAGTGAGGAAAGAAGGAATAATAGTTTGTAAAGTTTGGCCCCTGGTCTAAGGTTTTCTGGTGGGCCCCTGGTCTAAGGTTTTCTGGTGGGCCCCTGGCATCCCAGTCCAACACTGGTTTTGGACCCCTTATCCGGCATCCCATTATTAAAAAAACGTTACTTGGAGGGGGCCGATCCAAAATCCTGCATCAGCTCTACAAAAAAAAGGACCCAGCAACCCGCTTCAAAATCCAGACATCCAATCCTTTCAAAGTAAAGCCATCACACATTCACATTCTTAAACCCTTAAACAAATAAAGAAATCTACTGGTTTTCAAACTCCTATATTTTTTTGTGGTATGTGCCAGCTCTGGTTCCCCTCTGATACAAGTAACTTCCTCATTCAAGTAGCCGATAACAGGCATTGCCAAGCTCTGAATTATGGAAAAACCCCTTATACAGAATAGCCCAGGTCCCGAGCATTCCAGATAATAAATCCAATACCTGTAGTAACAAATGCACTTTATCACCACCACTCTCTTCATTCCATAACCACTATCCCCCATATCCATCAACTTGTACAATAAGCTTGCCAATGAAAAAATATTGCTATTCTTGTAGAAGCCATTAAAACTGGTAAAAAGTTAATAGCCCTCCTAATACCCAACGTTCAGTGTCGGACTGGCCCACCAGGATACCAGGAAAACTCCCGGTGGGCCCAGGTGTCAGTGGACCCTCATGCTGCTAATTTGGCCAAGTTCATGGCCATTCCCTATTTCTAGAGGCTAAATAGATGGAATAATAGATGATAGTATGTAAAGAAAATACACTAGGAGAATAGAGGTTGACTGAGTAGAGGAAGAATAATAGTACTGAGAGTGGGCCCCTGGTCTAAAGATTTTGGTGGGCCCCTAGTGTAAGGTTTTTGGGTGGGCCCCTGATGTCCCAGTCCGACACTGCCAACGTTTGTCTAGATCCTGAAAGCAATTGTAATTTCAAAGACCTAATCATGCAAATTGAGGAAGAAGTGTACATTTTAAACTTATAAGTCCTAGCCAAATCATTTCCAACAGTTTTCCATACCAAAGGAATTTTGGACAATCAGAAAGTGACTTATGAAACTCCGAATGGAATGGACAATAGAAATAATAAATGGAAGAATTAAAGCCAAGTCATCTGCAAATATCTTCGATATTATCTCAATATCCTGGTTAATAAACCACTTTTAAGATGTACCCAAAATAAATCCGGATGCTCTTTAAAATAAATGGTTATAGCTTAAGAAAAAGCCTTCTAATCAAAACGAGCTAATGCTTATTAATAACCAAAATGGCATCTCTCAGTCTATCCGTTGACAGATAAGTGAAGTACACTGCATATAAATTTTAAATGGCACCAAAAAAAAAAATATTAACGCACCAAGCCAAATTAATAAAACAGTCAGCTCAGGAGCAGGTAAGCTCACAATCTTCTGGAGAAACACACATTAATGGGGCAGATTAACTAAGGGTCGAATCGTCATGGCCTTTTAGCCCTCTAATTCAACCCGTGAATAATTGGCGAATAAAAATTAGCCAAATTTGAATAAAATCTTCGCAGGTTTTGAGCACTTTTCGAATATTCTCAAAAATCGTATGATCGAACGGTTTAACGCAAAATTCATACGAATCAAATATTCGCAGCGTTCGATCGTACAAATACTATTCAATACGAAAACTTTAAAAAAAAGGCTTCCCATAGGCTTCTATTGCAGTTCGGTAGGTTCAATCTGGCGAAGTAGGCAGTCGAATAAAAATTTAAAGGGCAAGTTCTTTGACCAGCGAATAGTGGAGCGATTGAATATATATTTATTCGATCTATTCGATCTACTCGATGTGACCGAATATTTCATATTCAATGGTCGAAAATACTTAATTTGCATATTCGAATATTCGCACAATCGAAAATAGACTATTCGAGCGCATGTTCAAATCTTTCACACAAATTTGATAAATGTGCCCCTTAGCATTTAAAGTGTGTAGTTAAACAAGAGTCAAATTACATCCAATATTAGAACAGTGCCCAGCAGAGAAAAATATCACTTTACAGCAGTGATCCACAACCAGTGGCTCCTGTGTAACATGTTGCTCCCCAACCCCTTGGATGTTGCTTCCAGTGGCCTCAAAGCAGGTGCTTATTTTTGAATTTCTGGCTTGAAGGGAAACTTTGCCTGAATGAGAACTATTTGTACTGCCAACTAGAGCCTCCTGTAGGCTGCCAGTCCACATAGGACCTACCAAATAGCCAATCACAGCCTTATTTGGCACACCCAGGAACATTTTGGATGCTTGTGTTGATCCCCGGCTTTCTTTATGTTTGAATGTACCTCACGGTAAAAAAGGTAGGAGACTCCTGCTTTAGAGTCTTCTAGCAACATACAAAGAAAGATAAGTATAGACGTAGTTGTTAAAAGGGCTGTTGTTCACTCACTTCTCCTCAGCCTGTGAAGTACGCCACACCACAAAGACAAATGGTACAAAAAAGATAATTTGCTGCTCCATTTACAAACAATAGTCAGCCTGGTAACAAGTAGAATCATTGATTTCAAAGATGCCACAACTCACTCAGCAAAGGGTTGTGCATTTGGGGAGCAGGCGGGTGCAGGGGTAGTTCTCTAGTGATGGGTGGACAGGCAGTGCCTGGGGGGTAGGGTTTCTGCATATCGGGGTATTGGGGCATTACGTAGGCCAATGGACAAGCCTGGGAGAATTTTCCATGGTTGTAGGACAGTGAATCCCAACCACTGGCTCGTGAGCAACATGTTGCTCTTCAACCCCTTGGATGTTGCTCTTAGTGGCCTCAGGCTTGGAGACAAGTTTTGGTTGTATAAAAACCAGATGTACTGCCAAACATTCTCTCCTGTAGGCTGTATGTCGATATAGGGGCTACCAAAAGCCAATCACAGCCCTTTTTGGCACCGCAGGAGTTTTTTTCTTGTATGCATTGCTCACAAAATCTTTTTACATTTGAATGTGGCTCACAGGTGATAAAGGTTGGGGACCCCAGGTGTAGGAAAAGTGGGCCCTTATAGTTGGGGAGTGCACCAAATATCTTCAGTGCTGGGGGAGGTAAAAGAAGATTTTTTTTTGGGGGGGGGGGGGGGGAGAGAATTAAGTTTCCAAATAATCCATGGGGTACTGGAGGAGGTTCACAAGAGAATTTCTTCCAGCATCTTGCAAGGCCAAGGCAACACAAACCCAACCAACTAATGAAAAAAACACGGGCAACTTCTGTTTATAAGGTGCAGCAACTGAGCAGCCATTAGATTTCATTAGCAGTAAACTATACGTTCTGTATTGAGGTTATTTAGAAGAATTCCTTTCTTGTTTTCATATTTGGTTTGTGCCTATGCCATCTGTGCAAATGTCTATAATTAGTATATATTCAGCTTTTTAAAAAAAAATAAAATAAAAAAAAGAAGCCTGTTTTTTGAATGCATACTTGATCATTGCTGAAGCAGAAAGAATAATACACAGCATATGCGGTATGGAATGTAGTGGGAGCTAAAGACGTGGATATGTTTGCTGAAAGACATAGCAAAACATTCTCAGGTTTATTGCTTCTGCATTATCCTCACAGCGTAGTATTTATATAGAATTAATATGGGTTGAAGGAAAGGAAAAAGTCCTTTTCAAATCACTTGGAAAAGGTCTAAGGAACGCCGATCAACGGTAGGTCCTTTGGTCTTAATTTCTGTTTTTTTATTTATTGACTGGCATATACTACAACTTAAAGTTGGTTCCAAGTCTAGAACCCCATAGCAATCTATAAGATGTTTATATCCTAAATTGCATAATTGTACACAACACCTTTGGAACAATCGTGCATAATAAACAGTTGAAAACGCATGACAAGGGGACTCCTCAATTGACCCTTCGCCTTCAGCTATCCAATAGAACCCCATT
>CM044433.1:9930051-9947523 GCA_024363595.1 Xenopus borealis
AGATCCCAGCATAGCGCAGACAATACATTACCTCATTCCACATTAAATGCTCGGCCCCTACAATCAGCTAATCTTATCTCATGGTTTCTATTATATATTCTATTATACCCAAGGAAGGGAAATATAGTCACATAGGATTTTCCTGTTCTTTATCTTATCTTAACAGGTCCTACTATATATATATATATATTTCATTCTATGTTGCCCCCGGTGGTATTTAAAGAGCCAATACCAAATCACAACGCGATTTCCTTTTAAAGGGCATGTAAAGGCAAAAAAAAATTAAAGTCCCATTTTTACTTTCTTTAATGAAAAAGAAACCTATCTCTAATATGCTGTAATTAAAAAATGTGTACTGTTTTTATAAGAAACATGACTGTATGCAGTGAAATTCACCCTTCATTTACTTGCTCTGACTGCTGAGGATAGGAATTGTCAGACGGTACTGTATATTGTGAGTGGGTCCCTAAGCTCAGTAAGCGACAGCAGCACAGAGCATGTGAATCAGTGAATCAGAAAAGAAGATGGGGAGCTACTGGGGCATCTACTGGGGGGACACAGATCTTTACTGCTAAAGGACTGTGGTTGCCTTGGGCTGATACACAAGCACAAAACATCATGTACAACATTTATACACACTTCTTTAGTTTAACTTTCCTTGTCCTTTAATGAATCTGGGCCCATAAGGGAGAGCTGTAGATTCATGTGACAATGGCTGATCGTTTTACAACGCTCTCACAATTCAATTATTGGCCAAAATGTTCTGTAATGTAGCCATAAATGTTAATTTAAGAAGAGACAAGCCATGATACCTGGAGAGCGGTTTGTACCCAGCAGCCCATCTTGGCTTGGTGCATGGTCACTCCAGGTAATGCTGAGCAGTTCCGCTGATGAATATTGAAAGGACTTCCATAGAAGGCAGACTGAATGCTGACGGTGGAATGGCGAGGGCACTGCAGGGTCAGGTGGTCACCATCACACGCCGACACTGTGCGATTCTCTAAGAGTTTTGTCAGATACCCTGCGATGAAGGACACATATAATATAAATAGATATAATGAGAATGACACCAAAGAACAATGATCGGTAATATCATGTTTAAAATCATTGGAATGTATGTTGGTAGCAAAGTACACAATAAATAGCATGAAAGAATGCTGGTAAGAAGAAATTTGCATCTCTGGGGCCCAGTATAAGATAAGACTTCAGTGTCACTGTATTATTTATATAGTGCTGAATTGTAATGCCACAGAGTTTGTTTATCTCCCTCAAACTTTAACACGGTGTCGCACATGAGCTTACATACTGTATTTTGGACAAAGTGTGGTACAAATTCCTTATTTTATTTTTTTGTAATAATGATTATTAAAGACAGGGTCGGGCTACTGATCAAGGGCCCCCCAGCAGAGCCACTTCTGCACTGGTGTTGGCGCTTAGTCAGTGCGCATGTGCATGGCGCTGCATCAGTGCGGCACAGCATTTGTGCCCATGCGAGCGGCGCTGCATTTGTATGCATGCACACGCACTCTGCAAAATTTGTTTTTGCTGCGACCTCCGACAAAGGGGTTTACAGCCTCAAGAAGAAGATATGGGTACAGACCTGGGACAGCGGGACCCACAAGAGTCAGGGGCCCACCGGGTTTTTTCCCAGTGCCCCACCTGCCCAGTCTGACTATGATTAAAGGTAACCCATGTGCTGGTAATCTTTCTTCTTTTTGTGTCCAAATAATGGCTTTTTATCATTTATAGTGTTCCATGTACCAATCCCAAGTGTCAGAATAGAGACCATGGGTGGGGTTGCTTTGACTTTATAATGCATGCCCTCCAACTGTCCCGTTTTCTGCGGGACAGTCCAGATTTTGACAGCTCAGCTTGCAGTCTTTGGTTTCATGATGAAATTGTCACGACTTTCTCTTTGATCTCCTACACTGACTTTAGAAAAAGATACAAAGTTTCTGAAATGTAATTAAAATGATAGGCTTTTTGGCAGAGAGCCCAGAATACTTAGCAGCTGCATTTGTAGCAATGTAAGATACGCAAAGAAACAATTGTAACTATTTAAGATAAGCAGGAGAACTGAGACTGGCAGCACAAAGGGGAATTTACTTTCATTAGCAAAACTGTTATAACACATGAATCACTGCACTAGAACAGGGTTCCCAACCGCTGACCAGTACTGAACTGGGCTGGAGAGCCTAGCAACCAATTAACTTGACGTCCTGAATTGGACGCGCAATTGCTGCTGGACTCCCCCGGTCCTTGTAAAAGTGATGTTTGTCTTTAATGTTAATAATGTTAATAAATATTCCCCTTAATCTGCTCGCCTATGACCTTAGCCTTCTAACCATTTAACCACCACTGTGATCCTTCACCTTGGCCTGACAAACCCGACAAACCTACTCAACCCAACCTGCTGTTAGCGTGCACAAACTAATGAGCGAATACTTAAATCATATGTTTGTTTTATTCCCTATCTAGATCATACACTAATGGAATGTAAGCTTTTATGCTCTGATAGCAGGGAAAACCCCCGCCACACCAATGCAGATAATATTACTGTTGTATTTCCTCAGGCCAAGCTTTTTGCAAACTGCAATTCAACTTTAGTTTCCTTAAAATAAGCAAGAAATGTTCTCTTTTTTTACATGGAGACGCTAACCGGTTTAAAACACAACTCAAAACTTGACAAAACACTTAGTTCGAACTAATTCGATCGAATTTCGAACGTAGGATTTATTCGTTTGATCGAATATGCAAATTTTGGCAAATTCGATCATCGAATAGGGAATGGTCGAACGATCGAATACATTTGAATAGAGTAGAATGAACGAATATTCAATCATTCGATCATTCGACCAGCGAAGGATTTAATTTTTAACGTTTATTCGATTGCCTACTTCGGCAGATTGGACCGAATTGCAATAGAAGCCTATGGGAGCATAGGCTTCTGAGGCTAAGTCCTGATCGAATAGGATTCCTACGATCGAAGTCTTCGATCGTTCGAATTGTACGAATCATTCCAATAATCGAATGATTTATTTGACTGATCGAATACATTTTTATTCGAACGTCGAATGATCGAATATCAAATAAAATGTAGCCTAGAACTTCAATCAATCAATTGAATATCGAGTAGAAACTAATTTTTTTGGGGAATAATAGTACATTTGCCCCATAAAGTATTTGGTTTTCTTGTTCAGCCTTGTCCAGATATTGCCATTTACGGAGATCCATTAAAGCAAAATACATCTGTACTAGACTGGATCTCTGTAAAGCTCCCCATAGACGCAACGATATTTCCCTGCCGAACGACCGATCTTAGGGAAGTCCGACCAATCTGTCAAATTATCGTGCGGTTAGTGGGATACAAACGATCGTTCATCTCACGATTTTTCGTCCGACATTGGTCTGAAGATTGATCGGCCAGGTTAAAAAATCTTTATCGGTCCCCATACAATCTACCTATGTTTGCAGGGCAAGCAGGCTGCGATCCTTCAGTTTTGCTGGCAATATCGCCTGAAATGGTCTTTTTAGTTGATGGACACATTAGGCATTTAAACGATCGTTTTGAGGCAATCGCGGTCTCACTATAACAATTGGATCTTTCAGAAATCTTTACATCTATGGCCAGCTTAACAGTGAAGGATTATCTCAGAGGGACACTCACTTGGGATTTCAGCAGAAGTCATTAACAAATATGTATTTAGAATGTAGGAGGAAATCCAACAAAACATGGGGAGAACGTACAAACACAAGTCTTATTAGTAACAAGGCAGCACTGTATGGAGATAGATTGTAAGATCCACTGATGGGAATGATGATCAAAGATTCCAATCACATTCACACGTCTGTATATTTTTGGAATGTGGGAGTAAACCAGAGTACCAGGAGGAAACCTATGCAGGCACATAAAGTGCAGAAACCAAGCAATGCTAATCACAGAGTCACCATGCAACCCCAATGTAGATAGGCTTGGTTCCATGGTTCCATGCAGGATGCTGCCACTCTGCAGACTGATTTGTCTAAGTTGTGAAACTGGGCAGCAAACTGGAAAATGAGGTTTAATGTTGATAAATGTTGATAATTAGAGGGCACTCCAATGGCTTAAACAATTAGTAAATTTGTCTATATGCAGAAAAGAGGTGCAGTAAAAACCCAGAAAAATGCTACCCATATAGCATTATATATAGCAACTTTGTAGAAAGTGGGTATGCACACTCCAAAATAAACATAAACAACGTGGTATGCAAAAAATTTTTTTTACTTTATATGCAAAAAATCTCAATCAGCATTAACAACAATAAAAAACTTTGTTCCATATAGAAATATATAGGCATTTGAACATAGCAAATACATACCACTCAGAGTATATTCAAGGCTTTACGCCGAAACGTTGGGGTGATTCTCATCTGTGGCAAGTGTATCCGCTACTTGTAGGTTTTCTTTTTCTACTTGAATATACTCTGAGTGGTATGTATTTGCTATGTTCAAATGCCTATTTATTTCTATATGGAACAAAGTTTTTTATTGTTGTTAATGCACATAAAGTAAAAAAAATTTTTGCATACCACGTTGTTTATGTTTATTTTGGAGTGTGCATACCCACTTTCTACAAAGTCAATGTTGATAAATGCAAGGTTATGCACTTTGGCAAAAGTAATACAAATGCAAGTTATACACTAAGGGGCAGATTTACTATTGGTCGAATTACGAATTGAAAAAAATTCAAAATTCGACCATGTGAATAGGTAGGGAAGTAAAATCCTTAGAATTCGACTTACTGCAATTCGATTGGTCAAACAATCGAATAGGAAATATTCGATCAATCGATAAATCACTGAAATCGATTGATTCGAACAATTTTATCGATCAATCGAATATTTTTTATTCGATTAAAATAAGGGAAACCCAATTCGGTAGCTTTGATCTGGCGAACTAGGTGGTCGAATATAAACTTAAAGGGGAAGTACTTCGACAGTCGAATGGTCGGATATTCGAATGAAATTTTATTCGAATCATTCGATTTGATCGAATTTACAAAATTCACTGGTCGAAGTGGTCTTCAAAAACAATCGAAAATTTCGAATTCGAATATTTTTGAAAATTCGATGTGACTTCGAATCCTTCATGTGAATTTAGTAAAACTGCCCCTAAATGGCAGTGTGTTGGGAGTTTCCTTAAGTGAGAAGGATCTTGGGGTTTTTATAGATAACAAGTTGTCTAATTCTGGGCAGTGTCATTCTGTAGCTACTAAAGCAAATAAAGTTCTGTCCTGCATAAAAAAGGGCATAAACTCAAGGGATGAAAACATAATTCTACCTCTTTATAGATCCCTAGTAAGGCCTCATCTGGAGTATGCAGTGCAGTTTTGGACTCCAGTCCTTAGGAGGGATGTAAATGAGCTGGAGAGAGTGCAGAGACTAAGTGCAACTAAACTGGTTAGAGGGATGAGGGAAGACTTCAGTTATGAGACTGGGAGACTGTCCAGGTTGGGGTTGTTTTCTCTGGAAAAAAGGTGCTTGTGAGGGGACATGATTACACTTTACAAATACATTATAGACATTTATCTCCATACATGATGTACTATATGTTGGACTAAGGATCAGTGATGCATTTAAGTCTGGTGCTGCCTAAGGCACTGGACATCATTCTGTCCTCTGCTTCCAGTGACCTGTAAATACGCAGGACAAATGAGCTCTCTGTATACACAACACATGAGGACATCACTAAACTGTATCATATAGGTCCTTACTGGGAAATTGCCTAAAACAGCAAACGATTTTTGGGACACATTCTTTGCTCTGGAGTCCCTTGGAGTCATGCATGACAACTGAATATTCTTTGCCCATCTCTACATCATCTATCCATGCAAATAAGGCAGGTCTGGTGCATGCACCTCTGTGTTTGATGTTGCGGCACGGCTCAGTGATCTGAACAAGACACTAACTGCCCAAGAATTAATTTAAAAAGCTAAAACAAGGGGCGATGTAATGTGTTTTAGATAAGTGGCAGCTTCAAAGCGAGTTGCCCATGTGTTTCCCTGCGTCACGCAGAATTCCAGAAAAGAATGTGGTGTATCAGTGAGAGGTATAACAACATAACCGGCCTAGTGGATCAGTGCAATTTATTCTTGTGTCCCCTGGAGGAAGTTGTTGAAACAAAGCACAACGGGACAGGAATAGACTGATAACATCTCCCTTGTCACACATTACTCATACAGCCACTTTCCATGCCAGCTTCCTCTCTATCCTCTCCTCCTGTATCTCTGCCAGTAAATGAAAGTCTCACAGGAGCAGTACATAATAAATCTACTTTCTCTTACACAAATGGATATGAGCCATTAATCCTACATGATATTTCTACATGCTGATAGAATGTTTAATGTATGCTAGAACTGCCTGTACTGCTGGGAACACTACTCTAAAAACATACTATTATGTGCATTTACTGACATTTTTGTAAAATGCAGAGTTACTCCACCCATAATTCCAGCAATATTCCCCACAGCACAGTCTTATAAGGGCCCTCCCTACTGTGCGAATTAAGTCATTAGCTCCAAACCCACCTTGGCCAGGTGGGACCTGAGAATGAGGCTTTAAAAGAATTGCTTACATGCCTGGCCATGCCCCTGATCCTCAAAGGCCACACCTGTTAGAAGCAACCATGCCCACCACCTGCTCAAACCCGCACAAGCCCCACTCCTTTCAGTTCTTTAATCATACAGCTGGCTCTTTCTTGGCCCTCTACTGTCACAAGGCTCTGGCAACATTTTCCTGCATGTACCTCCCTGATGGTGGCCTTGGAGTTGACACAAAAGGAATTTACAAAAAGAGATTCTAAAGGTGGCAATACACGGGCCGATAAAGGCTGCCAACAGACCGAGTATGGTGTGTATGTATAGTTTGTTTATGGAGACAGGCTTTCCCTATTGATACCTGGTTGAAAGTTGATCGGGCAGGGCTAAAAATCCAGGTGGATCACAGGCCAAATCTGTTCATTGATTCGGTCCTGTGATCCGACCACCCATATTCCTTTCATTATGATCCGGTCGTTGCGCCCTAGGGCCCACAATTGGATCAACCCAATATTCCCCACTTCAGGGTGGGCATATTGGGGGGTGAGATCCACCACCTTTAGGGGCAGATTTATCAAGGTTCGAAGTGAAAATTAGAATTAAAAAAATTCGAATTTCAAAATCATTTTTGGGTACTTTGACTATCAAAAAGGCCAAAATTCGATTTCAAATTCAAACCATTCAAATAACGAAGCACTGTCTCTTTAAAAAAACTTTGACTTCAACTATTCGCCACCTTAAACCTGCCGAATTGCTGTTTTAGCCTATGGGGGACCTCCCATGAGCTATATGGAGTCTTTTCGATCAAATTGAATGATTAGATCGGTCCGTTTTCATTCTTGACTGGTCACTTCGAAATAATACGTCACAATTCGACCAGTCAAAGAGTATTTTCGAATGAAAACGGACCGATTTAATCGTTCAATTTGACCGATAAATCTGCCCCTTACTGTCTGTCTAATATCTTTTACCTTTGGGCTGACAGTGAAGATGGCTATAGACCAGGCCCTGAGGCGCGCTGAGGCGCCCGCAACCCCCCCTGCGAGCACATGTAGCGAGCTGTGCGTCCCCAGTGCTGCTCAGCAAGCGCCCTAGGCCTTGCCACAAATCCGGGCCTAGCTAAAGAGAATGTCTTCACTGCATGAAGCCCCATTTTTGACTTTCTCTATTTCAGCAAGGACTGTTGCAGAGCCAGGTGCCTAGTTGGCAGGGGCGATCCTGCCTATTTTGCCGCCTGAGGCCCCCCTCCACACTGCACACTGCACTCTATTTCAGTGCCGGATGGGGGTAGGGGGTCCACGATACACACTTGGGTGCTCTGCACTAGAAGAGACAAATTTCCAAAGTTACCAGGAGCAGCATTTTTCCCGCCCCTGGTAACCAGGGGGGCGCTTCTACCTGAGTGAGTGTCTCAACTCGCCTCATTGGTGGAGAGCCCCTGCTAGTTGGGTATAATGGGGCTCGGCCCAAATTCTTTTGATAATCAACTATGGCGAGATTATGCCTCTGTCTATCATCTTTGTATCTATCTGTATAATATTTAAAAATAATAGGATGTTATATGCACTAAAATAAGCTGTAACATCATATATTGCACTGCCAGATAGAAAAGCTATGTTTTGTAAACAGGTATGGAACCTGTTATCCAGAATGCTTGGATAACAGGCCTTTCCATAATTTGGATCACAATACCTTTAATACACAAAAAATTGTAATCAATCAAAATCAGTAGGATTGTTTGCCTCATTAAGGATTAATTTTCTCTTATTATTATTATTATTATTATAATAGGAAAAGGCAAATCATTTTTTAAAATGGACTTGTTTGATTAAAATGGACTTCTGGATAACAGGTTTCTGTATAACAAATCCCATACCTGTACATGTATGGGACCTGTTATCTAGAATTCTCAGGACCGGGGTCTTTCTGGAAAATGGATCTTTCTGTAATCTGGCTATTCTTTTGTGTACTAGAAAATCATGTAAACATGAAATAAACCCAATAGGCTGGTTTTGCTTCCAATCAGGATTAATTATATCTTAGTTGGGATCAAGTACAAGCTACTGTTTTATTATTACACAGAAAAAGGAGATAATTTTTAAATATTTGGATTATTTCTGTAATTCGGAGCTTTCTGGATAACGGTTTTCCAGATAACAGAGCCATACTCAAATATAAAAGGACTAAACCTTCATACTGTATTATTTAACAAATGAAATGTTGCCTGTAGAAATGTTTCTTGATAATTCCCGATGTTTCTCTTTGATCTCCAGGTATTTTATCTTCTTTGGCTGGCCTCTTTATTTAACGTTTCATGTTCCTTCTCAGCTTGCGTTTAAATGAATTAAAAGAGAGAGGACAGGCCTGGCAAAAACCTATACAATCCTACTAAATGCTTCTGAACAAAAGATTGGAATCTTCCTTATTGCATTTCAGGTTCTCCAGTTCTGTTGTGCTGGAATCAAGTCACAACAAACCACCAGACACCACTTATGTCTGACAGAACTTGCAGGATCATTTAGCCTGTGTGTAAACAGCTGCCTATAGTATGAAAGTCACGCCGAGCCCGAGATAAAAGGAGGTTCTGCCTTTATTTGAACTTGTTCCCTTTGCATTTTGTTATCTGTCTAAAGCTGACATTGGAGAGAGTTCTGCAATCACTCGGCCTTGTCCAACACAACATAATTACCTTTATAATACGGGACTCACTTGCCCCTATTGTGGCGACTTTATTGGATTCGGGATTTCGAAGAATGAGGAGACGAATCACGGCAGTGCCACATGACAAAGAAGGGGAAAAGAATTATTTAACCACTGTGGCTCATCAGATAATAAGAATTATTAGCCCTCCTTATCCAGAACAATGTTTTAAACAAACAAATCTAATTATTAAAAATAATTTCCCTTTTCTCTGTTATAATAACGCAGTGTCTGCATTCATTCCTAACTAAGCTACATGAATCTATACTGGTAGCAAAACAAGCCAAACGACTTATATTATATTTGGCAGAATTAAATATAATGTAAACATTTATTTACTGATTTATATTTTATAGATTTTCATAGGTGTTAGTATTCCTTTTTGGGGTTGTTCACCTTTGAGTTAACTTTTAGTATGATGTAGAGAGTGATATTCTGAGACAATTTTCATTTGGTTTTAATTTTTTTGTTTATTATTTGTGGGTTTTGAGTTAATTAGCTTTTTATTCAGCAATTTTGCAAATTTCGGCAATCTGGTTGCTGGGGTGCCAAATAAGGGCTGTGATTGGTAGCCAGTAAGAGACCAAGTAGTTCCCCGGAACAGGTGCAGGATGTGCACCCGGGACCCCCACCCCCTCCTCCTGCGAATGTCTGACGGGCACTGAGGTAGTGCAGACCCTGGTGCAATCTCACCCGCCTCACCCCCGGTAGTCCCATCCCTGTTAGTAGCATGGACTGGCACCCTACAGGAGATTCTTTTTTTTATGCAGCCAAAACTTGCCTCCAAGACAAAAATTAAAAAATAAGAACCTGCTTCGAGGCCACTGGGAGCAACATCCATGGACATCCAACATCCATGACCATGGAGTCATTGGATGGGGATCACCGCATTTTAGGTATGGCAATCAATATTACAGAAAGAACCCTTATCCAGGGCCCAATAATTCAGGATAATAGATTCCATATCTGTACCATCAACACAGTTGCTTACATAGTGAAACATACAACATAACTGTATGTTTTTTGGGATTGATGGGAAACACCTGTGCGCCATTTTTCTACCCTCTGATCATCTTTGATTTAGATTTTGCCATCAAGGTTTACAATACAGATGTGTTAGTTGTGTGATCAACACATTTTTTGTTCTACACAGCGTCTATAGAAAGACCAGTCACTACTACACCCATATTAGTTACTTGGGCCCTTTAAGGGAAGGTCTACACGAGGAGATACGTGCCCCAGCGGCAAATCGCCTCTTCTTTTGGGCAACTAATCTCCCGAACCGCTTCCCTGTGGCAATTCACACACATTGCTACGTTTTCCGAAATCGCCAGAAATTTCCTCATGAGGAGAACGTAGCTCTGTGTGGGAATTGCCACAGGAGATTTTCTTAGCCAGTGCAAGACAGGGGGAAGCGGTTCAAGAAGATTAGTCGCCGAAAAGAGATGATTTGTCGCTGAGGCAGCTAATCTCCCAGAATCTCCTCCGCTCCTGGTAACAAAGAGCCGAATTTCCGGGTTTCAACCCGGAAATTCGGCTCTTTAAGTGCAGAGCGCGCAGTTGCCTGTCCATCGCTCACTTTTGAGCGCCGTGGGGAAGGGGGGGGGCAAAATCAAGGCCGCCTCAGGCAGCGATGCGAGCAGGATCGCCCCTGCCTAAATCTCAGAGCAGAAGCCCCTGTGCAATATTGATCAATGTTAGACAAACACCTGACTTAAAGCATGAGATGGCATGCTATGTGCCTTTAATTGCCTGTGTTTAGCATAGTGTATAATTTGTACTGCTATATATGAATAAATGGTAGATGCATAATTACTATTATAGCACCATAAAAAATGTAAAGTATAGGTACTTAATAACTTAGCTCCTTATTTACTTTGCTAAACACAAGTTGCACCCATAAGATCAATGATTATATTAACTGTCGGACACAAGGAATAGTATACTGTATTGAATGCCCATGTCACAAAAAATATATTGGTATGACCACACATATGTTAAAACACAGGATCCAACAACATTGCAGTGCCATCAGAACGACAGGCACTCCAAACAAAACGGACAAAACCATATCAACCGTAGCACAACATTATAAGAAATGTCATAATTTGGATCCATCAAAATTACAATTTTGGGCCCTTGAGAAAATTAATCTGGTGATTAGAAAGGGCAATGGAACAGACTCTCCTTAAGAGGGAGACTATTATATATTCTATTTTCACTATTTACAATTTTTTTGATGAATTGAAGGTGAAAGTCAGTGTAAGTCAAGAGTGATCAATTTTTGGAATAACCAGTACCTGGGGGGTATCTTTTCTTTCCTTTTCTTTTTGAGGAAAATAATTTCTTTTTAAAATTTGTTGTTTCTGACTCAGATCAGACTTCTCTAGATACTGGGAGATAAATCGATAAGAGGTTAGCAAAAGTACTTTCTCTGTTCTCCTTTTTTCATATAGAACTTATCTCACGTTTTTAATGTTGCACTTAATAAATATAAGCCACTTCCTTTCTCACTGGTCTGGTTTCTCACACTCCCCCTACTCACCGAATCCATAACTGACTAACACATCTGACAAAAGCCTGGCTTCCTGCGTTTCCACATTTGCTTTTGTATTCTCACACTTAATTGCCGATAATTAGGTACACACTTCTAAAGCTTTATGTCTCCTTTCCTTCCTTGAGGTCAGAAGAAAATGTTTCTGGCTGGAGGCCACAATTTTATATACAATGAGGGATAACGGACTCCTGCTCACGTTGATTCAATCAGAAGTGCGTGACATTCTACGGCTGTGCCAATCGGGGATGAAATATTGGCATGTCGGTAAACAGGGCATCGTTTATTCTACAAGGGTTCTGAAAATCCTTTTGTTCTCAAGTAGAGTAGGTCTGCGTGAGCAGACAAGGTTTTACTATCATTAAGGCCGTGCCCACACCCAGAGCATGAGAATAGTAATAGTAAACAACAGGACTTCAAAAATAAATGATGATGGACAAATCATAAAGTGGTGTGACCAGATTTTTAGTTGGCTCCAATTTGCACTCAAATGGCCACACCTAATCTTCCTGAAGATGTAAAAGACATAAGCCCCCGCATATGCTCAATCACAACTCATACTTAGCTGTGTATATTAGCAGAGAATATGAAGCTCCATGTCCTGCTTGAGTGCTTGTCCATACTGTGTTTAAAACTAATAAATTACTCTCTTTCTTTTATCATCTGGGTGGGTTTGGGGTATATATCTGCTATACCTGTATGTTTTTTACAACCTATGAATAAGTGCCCACTGGCATGAAACACGTAAGTTTATCTGTTGATTTACTTTGAGGCTGAAATAAAATTCTCAGTCATTTTACAAGCCTGTTTGTGGGATCTGTGAATGCCTGCCAATGGTCCTTTGGTTGGATACCTCTACCTTGAACTGTAGGTCTGGGGCATGAACACCCGGACCCACGTACTAATGGTGAAATTATATACTAGTTGGCTTTACATTGGAATTTTTTTTAAATAAAAATAAAATAAATGTCTCCCTTTCTTTTGTCATCTGAGAGATGACAAGAAAAGCACAGTCTGGATAATTATCAGAAGCAAACAGTAGGGTTACTTTTACATGTCAAACTGATGAGCTCTTCTGAGCCACAGAAAGCATATGTAGAACCGAGACCATCATTAATCAATGTATTATTGCAGGTGTTAGAAATGGAACTAATCTTAAACCTTGGCAATTAATTTTTACTTCTAGCTGTCAATATCAGACAAATTCAGATACACTCATGATCCAGAGAAAATTCTAAATCAACTTGCAGCTCTGCTTTCTTCCAATCACGTGACCCAGCATGATGCTGTATCATAAACGGTGTACACCTTGGTACCGCCAAATGGTGCGGAGCATCGTGCTTCCTTCCTCAGTGATACAGTTTACTGTATGTCAGATCCTGGAATATAATTCCAGACAGAGAAGATCTAAGTCAATAAGAGTCTGAATATTCTGTTGTCCCCCTTGCTTCCATTATAGAGATGCCATCCAGAGGCTTTGCCTGCCCAAAATCTGACCACGCTCCTGACACCTTTGGCCCAACTCCCGATCACCTACTACCTACTCTGCTGCTTCTGTGACTTGAAGTTGAACCATCCCTTTAATGTTGTATTTTCCTCATCTGAATTTTTTACTGTGCTGCCAAATGTTTGGGGGTTCATGGTAATTCTGGGGGTGCCTCTCTTTGGGAGCACCAGAAACCTGGCTAATATGATTGGCAGATGCAGAACAGTTAATGGGCACGAGCCAATCAGATCAAAGAGGTGGAAGTCAGGGGAGAACTGCCTAGAACCAATGTTCCCTCTAATTGCCTCGGCTATATGAGCAAAATTTGTTGTGTGCGCTGTTGTGTACACACACTAGAGAGAACATTGCCGAGGATCCTATGACTTTATCGAGAAAATGGGATGGATTCTACAGTATCAGATATGAACCTCTAGACCAGTCTAGACTAGACCCAAATTGTGGAACAGATTCTTCTACGGGGCCAGTCTTAAGGTTAGAAGGAAATGTGGGTTAATGCCTATTTGCTCTCATAGGAAGCCCTGCATGCATAGCTTGAACAAAAAAAAAAGATCAAAAATCTTTCCTCTAGACATTGCAATAGTAAAGCAGATTGGCAATACAACATATACAATGTTCAGATCAAATAAATACCAGAGAGGATATTATGGCTTTACAGACATCTCACTCATCCCGCTCCACTAAGCAAAATGATACAAATATTGGAAGAATTCCATGTATGTACAGAAGGCTTGAAACCTAGTCACTACCTTCCAGATACATATCCTCCTATATGTGCCTGGGCTAAATAACCAGTCCAGAGTCACATCAGACGTCTCTGTCTTTGTATATGCAATCCTTGCATGGCTGTAGGAATTAATTCCCGCATAATTTCCCATCAAATTTCCCAAATCAAATGTAAAGGATGCGTCTGTTATTTACTCATCATGAATATGCTAATCCCTATATCAGCCGAAAACATTCAACGTCAACATGTGGCCCCTAATTAAAATATAAGTCCATTCATGCAAATGAGGCATTGTGCTTGAATCCCCAGGAATGAAATTAGGGAATCACGGCCTCGATATAAACAAATTCCTAATGTCAAGTATCTTAGCAACCCATCAACAATACCGAGTATTCCCATCCGCTGCCATTCCAATGAATACGTTGCTCTTATTTGCTGTCATTTCTTAAGGGATTTGGCAGGAGTATTTGCTTAATAAACCTCCCACAAAGTGATATAATTCAGGCCTAGGGGATTACTAAATATGAGTCACACAATGTATTGAAAAATACACATATAACAGCCACCCTGAATGAGATGTTATTAGTAATAAAATGTAAGCTTGTGTCTAAACCTGTAAGACAGGACCCAAATAGCTTCCAGGGGTTGACTCAGTCAGCCTTATTTAGTGGTGCACATTCTTATTGAGTTACATTGATAAAATGAAAAAACTTGTGGTGGGAGAACATACTGTTAGTTTCACTTGCTTGAACAGGAGGCAAGAGTAAAGGAAAGAGAACTTTCCCGTAAATGAAGACTCTAAAAATCTACACTTTTTTCCCTAAAATTTGACTTTTCCTCACTCTAATATAAACTAAATTCAACCAAACTCCCAAATCCCCTTAATTTACCAATAATTATTCTCAAAAACATTGGTGCTAAAAAAAGTCCAATAAAACTGTGCGTCAATTCAAATCGTGCAACTTGACTTTATCAAACTGTCGCCTTGAAAACTTGAATTTATCGGATTATTGAATGGAAACCACTGCAGATCACAATGTCAAGAAACATCTTCAGAGGCATTGGCCGTTGACTTATACATGACCTAGACAGGTTTTAGCTGGAGTATTTTGAATTCAGATGTTCGTCAGCTTTGGGGAATAATTAATATCAAAAAAATTTTAGGTTTTTTTTCCCTCTAAAAATTTGAGTTTTCCACATGCAACATGTGCAACAGTCAATTTGTAGTTGGGTGACTAATCTCCCTGGGATTAGCCGGCAACAAGTCGCCTCTTCTTTGGGCAACTAATCTCCTGAACTGCCACCTCACTGACTAGAATCTAAATCGCCAGCGGGATGGCACTCAGAGCGCTTTGTTTTCCAAAGTAAACTTCAGGCAACGTCGGAAAACGAAGAGCTCTAAGTGCCATCCCCCCGCTGATTATGGGGCATGTTTACTAAGATTGGAGATAAATATCTGGAGAGATTTCTGGAGATGTTGCTCATAACAACCAATCAGCAATTAGATTTAAACAGCCACCTATAAGTTAGCAAAGATCTGATTGGTTACCATGGGCAACATCTCCAGAAATTTCTCCAGATATTTATCTCCAATCTTAGTAAATATGCCCCTTAGATTCTAGTCAGGCCTGGATTTGTGGAGATGACACCAAGGCCCCGGCCTAGGGCGGCAGGATTTTAGGGGGCGGCATGTTGCCCAACCACACCCACATTGGTTCAGACATTGAAATTTCCTGTGTGCCAATTCCCATTTCTCTGTCCTGATGATGAAAATTTGTGCAAATAAAAGGGAGGGGACAGGACGACAAACGACAGCGAACCTCGGGGCGCCCGCTAGGTAAATCCGGCCCTGATTCTAGTCGGCGGGGCGGCAGTTAGGGGAAATAAGTCGCCCAACGAAGAAGCGATATGTAACCAAGTGACTAATCTCTCCACGAATCTCCACGTGTTTCTCTGCCCTAACGCAACGCTAGCAATACTTGATACCCCCATGCTAACAATTCATTTGAATTACTTTATGTAAAGCTCAAAGCAGCTGAACAGAGGTGAGCGTAAACAATGGAAACACTGCATGACTTATTTTTATTTTTCCACCCTCCTCTTATCACCACTGCTACCTTCCTTTCCTTCCTTCTGCTCTTTCATTTCCCACACTCAGTCAAGTCTTTCGACTTCATCTCTTTTCCTTTTTATAACAAGAACAAGTCCCTGTCACTCCTTATCTCTCTCAGACACAGCAATGTCTCTGTGAATGTGACATTAGGAAGTAGCCCAAAAAATTAAAAATCAGACAAATATCTATCAGGAAGATTAGAAAAACCTGTTGAGCATGGACCAAAACTGCTCACTGGTGTGGCCCTTCGGCAAGGGCCCATACAGGGGACTATAAGCTGCCTACTTCCTCTGGAGGGGGAGCCTATTATTAACATTTTCATATAATATGAAGCAAACAAGATTATACACAAACATAATGAAAACATGCGTGAAATCTTGTGCGACCATTCTGCAGTTTTTTACTACTGGTTAAACATTTTGGTGTAACACTTTGCCAGTGTTTATGTTTAGTCCCATCTAATGAGCTACAAGTAACGCGGGGAATAAAAATACAATCATCCTAGCAATTTATAGTATTCACTCTCCCTGGGATTATGTCTCCAGCATTGTGTATATAAGACAATACAAAGAGACTGATATTTGTACTAAATTTTACAATCCGTGCACAGAATCCACCATACTATTTTCATACTTCCCCTTACAAAGGGCGCAGTTATAAATAGCTCTGGAAATGGTCTGCCACACAGCTGCACAGCCGTGATAAGTAAAGTGGTGTTTTCCAGGAATCCGGATCAACTGCTCCAAACTGGGATTGGGAGGCGACCATTTATACATACAAGTGATATCACCACTCTGACACTCTTCACTCTGGTTCAAGCTTCTTTCTATTGCCACAACTCAACCTGACAACTCTTTCACTAAATCATGTGCCGCATCACTTTTGCTGAAAGGGAAGATGTGCAGAAAGCAAGAGTCAAGAGTAATACAGGTTGTCAGTTTCTGGGACAACTGGGCAAATTAGGCATGTTTAGCCTCTGAAATTAAACAAGTTGTGCAACTACAATTCCCAATAATCTGGTGATTGGACGGAACTCCACAAATTCACCAAGATGCAAATTTTACTGTGCGTTACCTCTTTCGCATTGGAGTGCATAGAACATCCTCAATCTTCAGTTACTCACATCATCATTTTTTACTTCAATATCTCCTTAGTGCAAAAAAACGCTGGCATCTTTTTCATTTTTCAGGGTGATAGGCTACAAAAGCCTTAAAAAATGTTTTTTGGGCACCTAGTTCCCCCATACATTTTCTACCACATGGCACATTATTTAACTGTTGGCTTATGTGTAGGGCATTAA
>CM044433.1:10001401-10018082 GCA_024363595.1 Xenopus borealis
AGATGTAAAAGGGAAATATTTACTTAAATATATTTACCAGTTTGGTAAGATTCTTTAATACGCCACTTAAAGTAAACTATCTTTTGCTTAAATGTTCATTTGGGGTATAGTTTTCCTTTAAGTGAGGTTGTTGTAGCTGGAGGACCAAGTCCTACTTGGTGTCAGTGATGGAGACCCATTTATTGGTTTTGACCCAGGCCTGAACCAGCAAAGAGGCGTGGCTAGTAAATTCAACTATGTATTAATACATTTGTCAAAAGCTACTTAATGTCCAGTAATATGTTTATTCTATTTCATAGCTGCCTAACAAAATAGTAAAACACACCATCATGTCCCTCGTGTGTTCAATCCTGAGGAGAGCAGAGCTCAACATCAGCCACTGCCTGAGGGAGGATATATGGCAGAAGTCAGAAATCTACACGCCGTCAGCCATGTCTGAGTTTGCACAGAAATACAGAGAGGCACTAAGCAAGGTAAGAGAGGGTTCCAGACTATCTTGTGTACACTTTGTGGTGACATTATAGCAAACACATTTATGGGCACAGTAATGGTCCGTGCAAGAGAGTCACATTTTTTTTAAAGGTGTGGTTTTCCTTTAAGTTAGCTTATAGTATGTAATAGAATGGCTAATTCTAATCATCTTTCAATTGGTCTACATAATTTTTTTTTTTTGTATATAATTTTTTAATTACTTGCCTTCTCTTTCCAGCTTTCAAATGGTGGTCACTGACCCCAAATGCTCTGTAAGGCTACACATTTATTGTTATTCTGCTTTTCTCATCTTTCTATTCATGCCCTCTCCTATTCATATTCCAGTCTCTTATTCAAATCATTGCATGGTTGATGAGGGGGATTTGGACCTTACCAACCAGAAATTGCAAACCGGAGAACTGATGAATAAAAATCTCAATACCTCAAAAACCACAAATAATTAAAAAAAAAAGGAAAACCAAATGCAAATTGCCTCAGAATATAACTCTCTACATCGTACTTACCCATTGATTCAAAGGTGAACAAACACTTTAATAACAAATAATATGGTTTTGCAGAGTCCAAAGACTCACAAGCCACACTGACATTTCTAGAAGGAAGGCAGGCATGCAGAAAGAAGATTGAGAGAAGGGAAAGGAGGGGGATAGAAGGGGTTAAAAGTTGTGCGTGAGTGTGCCCTTGCCCACCAGGCTACTAATTCATTGGGTTATGCACAATACTAAAAAAAATGTAATATAACTTTCTTCAGGATAGTAAGTAAAATTTGTTTAAATTGCTGTGACCCAAAATAAAAGGGGAGTTGTACTGGTTTCTGATATTGAACTCATAGTGACTGTTGCCAAGATTTTCCTCCCCTAAAATTCTTTATTGAATTTAACCAGTGTGTCCAATTTCAGTCAACCAAGCCATGAAGGATGCCTTCCTTAGTATGCAATGGCCCAAGTATTGGGACATTGGATGTTGTATATATCTGCAGAATTCACAAACATTATAAGTGTAGTTTGTCCATACGAGTAACTTGATTTCTCTCCGCAGCTGCTCCCAGATATAAACACTGTTGTAGCGACCTGGCAGTCTCTTTCCAAGGGAGAGGGTACAGAAACTGAGGGTGCAAGTGGAAATGGCACCACCCCAGAAGAAGAATTACCTGCAGCATTCCAAGAATTACCTGGAACGAAGGAAGAGCATGGTAAGTGGTTCTACTTTTGTTCTGTTTAAAGGACAATGAAAGCTTAAAAATAAGTACCTCTTAATTTAAATGCATCCCTGGATAGTACTTACAGCACTGAGTGATATGTGCGTGTGCTGTAACTCTGAAGGAAACAGGCTGCCAAAAGAAAGACGATATGGTTAGCTAAAAACTTAGCGATCTGATACTATAACAGTGATCCCCAACCAGTTGCTCATGAGCAACATGTTGCTCTCCAACCCCTTGGATGTTGCTCCCAGTGGCCTCAAAGCAGGTGATTATATTTTAATTCCAGGCTTGGAGGGAAGTTTTGTTTGTATAAAAACCATGTGTAATGCCAAACAGAACCTCAATGTGGGTTGACAATCCACATAGGGGCTACCAAAAAGCCAATCACTGGACTTATTTGGCACCCCAAGAATATTTTTCATGCTAGTGTTGCTCCCCTACTCCTTTTACTTCTGAATGTTGCTCACGGGTTCAAAAGGTTGGTGATCCCTGTACTATAAGGACAAGTGGTTTAGGATTACCTTTCGTTCTCCTTTAATATGCTATGTATTTTATGAGATAACCTGCAGAGACCATCATCCTAAAAATATAACCATTTTTCATCACGTTACATTATGGCCACTAGGGGGTACATTTACTAAAACTCAAATGATTCTCATTGTTCTATGAAAACAAATCCGACCAAACTCCCTTCCATGATTTTAACGCCTTTATCAATAATTTTTCTTGAAAACAACAGAGCGACAAAACCTCCCGTCAAAATCGAGCGTTAATTCAAATCGTGCCATTGATGATCCAAAAACGAATTTTTTTTTGTAGTTTACGTTGCGAAAACTCTACTGTTTTGGATCATCGTACAAAATCCCTAAATTTTTCAGATTATTCAGCACAGAGCACAATGTCAAGAAACAACTGGACTTCTGCCATTGACTTGTACATGACCTCGACATGTTTAAAATGGATTATTTTCATATTTTTAGCAGCTTTTGGGTTTATCAATCGGGTGCAAATTGTGCTCCAGTTTTTCAGTCTATGAACAATTGGCATCAATCATGCCATTAGCTTGCAATTTATTTAGTGCATTTGTGTGTGTGTAGGAGCAACATGCTAAGGGTACAGCGAAAGTACAGTAACACCAAGGCAGAGGTGAATTCCAGCACTTCTTTGGGTCATGTACCTTTCAGCTTTCGCTTAATTGCAAGGAATTCATGAAAGCAGGCTGAACCAACACATTGGCAAGAAGTGTAAATTGCATGGTGCATTAGTTATTAGTTTATATGAGGTGGCTGTACAAAGGAATGTCACACCTAATCGCAGAATGCATACCATGCGAAAAAGGAAGGGCTTCTGCAGCTTTATTTAAAAAAGAAAATGTGAAATTTTATAAGCTCAGGATATTTTTACTGGTTCTTCACAGGTTCGGACGATGTTCAAACCACCCTTCTGAAAGCCTCTCTGCTTCAGGTTGTTTGCCTTTATCAGAAGGTGGTACCACACTTGGTGGCGCAGAGTAATTTTGACTTCAGTAAACTTCTTAAAGGTATGTCGCACACACCAGTTCTTCAGTCTTCAGGCACTTTGTGCAATGTTATTATTACTTGGAAGATGGGGTTCTTCATAATCATAATCACAAATGGTCTCAAAGCTCAAATATATGTCAAGATTTTAACCATAAACACCATCATAATTTTAATGGGATTGGTACTGTTTTCGTTAATCTGCAGGTATTGTGAATGAAAAAGGTGTGAGAGAGGAGGTGCCGCCTGTCCTACAGTCTCAGATTCTTCAGGTGGCTTTGGTACTGCCCGCTAACAAGTTTTCCTGGTTCAAAGTCCAGGTTAGTTTGGTTGGTTTGATCTTGGTTTGACTTGAGAAAATTCAAATACAGAATATAGACACTGGAAGCTATTGCAGTTAGGGATGCACCAAATGCAGGATTCAGGACTGGACTGAGAATCAAAATAGGCCCTGGCATTTCAGGTACACAGAGGCCCAATCAGCCCACATAGAGGCCCAAACAGCCCCCACCAGCCCACTAAATACTGGCTTTCTATGGCACCTTATAGCAGTCCCTCTGGCATTTGCCCATACCCACAGATTGCCAGTCCGGGCCTGGCAGGATTCAGTTCAGCCAAGATTCTACCTTTTTCAGTAGGATTCGGCAGGATCCAAATGCCTGGCCGAACCGAATCCAAATCTAAAAAAAAATCACATGACTTTTCATCACATACACATGGAAATACACATGGAAATCAAAAATGTTTTAACCAAGTGCTGTGTTCAGTTCTCTTCCCCCACACATTATGCAAATTAGGGTTCTGATTCTGTTTGGTATTCATCCATACTCTTCCACAAAGCATTCAGGATTTGACAAAATCCTAAAATTCCTGTAATATAAGCTAATCATAATATTTAGACCATATGCTTGCAATGTATATAAACGTTTGCTAATTAATTGCATTTGCAGGAGACTCCTGATGCTAGCGGGGAGAAATCTGTCTTTTATCTGCTTCTCAAGATGTTTGCAACATGCATCAAGCCACAGCTCAAGAATTCTACACGACTATTGATAATTAAGGTATGGGTGAGATATTTCTTTAACTTTATGTTTTATCAGAATTCTTAAGGAGACCTGCTCTTTGTGAAGGATTTGCAACACTGCTGTTTCTTTGCCTTTATTCCTGCAGGTCTGCTTAGAATTAAAACTGTATGCACCCTTCAGACACTGTAGTTTCTATGGGAGTTTAAGGGCTTGTTTCCCCATATCTGTTTTTCTGTGCATGAAATCAGGTTGAAAATCATGCATCTTTAGTTATTTGTTACAGTATTTATTATGTAGTCTTAAGAAAGGCCTGTGTTTCTCTTTACCAGGTTCTGCGTGACAGTGGAGTGTTTGAATACACGTGGAAGGAGCTAGATCTCTGGCTGAGAAACCTGGATAAAGTTACAGAGGACTCTAAGGAGGCAGTGATACAATTTTTAGAACAGGTATAACTGTGTTAAAATTAATTGATTACAGTTGTTCAGTAGTAAAGATGTGTGCCTCTGAAAATGCCCTCAGTAGCTCCTAATATTTTCAGATTATTAACAGCAGATGATCTGGGCTTCTGTTAGAATTGGTCAGCATTTCAGCTTCTTTGAAAGATAGTACCTACTATTTGGATGATCTCAAAACATAATCTTAGGTTCTCTGCAGCAGCCCAGAGCATGTACAGAGCAACTAACACTCAGAGGATGGCCTAAGATCCAATATGCAGAGCTGCTCTGGACTAATTTGATTTGAAGACATATTATTACTCAAGACTTCCATTTGGTGACCAAATCTGGCTCAGGGCACTTGATTGTGTCTTTGTACCTCAGACACCTTTCATATGCTTGTTGCTGTACATGCTGTTTCAGGGTATCCTGGCGGTTTCAAATGAAGTCTAGTGCTTGTTTGTATGAAATCAAAATAGACCACAAAGAAGCATTTTAAACAGACATTTTCTGTATCATTTATTGTTGTTTCTTTTATCATAGTATGCATCACGTATCATAGGGATACACCAAATTCAGCCAAATCCCCAAATCCATTTGATTCAGCTGAACACTGAACTGAATCCTATTTAGCAAATTAGTGACAGGACAGGAAAAAGTGGAAAAAATTGTTTTGCTTCCTTGTTTTGTGACAAAAAGTTATGTGCTTTCCCTGCCTGCCCCTAATTTGCACATGCATAGGATTTGTTTCAGCCAGGCATAAATCAGAATCCTGCCCGCATCCCGAAATGAATTCAGGGGTTGGTGCATCCCTAATTTTTTAGTTTCTGTTATTGTTTATTTCTTCTTGGAATTTACAGGTTTTGGTTAAACTGGTGTCTAACCCGTATCCATACACTGATAAAGCAGCGGAATCTGTTCAGGAAGCTAGCATGCTGCAGAACAGCTTGAACAAGCAGGATTCTGACACAGCCAGCATCCCCATCTCACACATTGATGGTCTGTATGTGTTATTGATTGTAGTGCTATCTGTCTCTCCATTTAGCTTGTTTAATGTAAACAGTGGCACCATCATATAGAGCAGTGATCCCCAACCACAAGCTAGTGAGCAACATGTTGCTCTACAACCCCATTTATGTCCCGGTGTCCTCAAAGCAGGTACTTATTTTTGAATTGCTGGCTTGGAAGCAAGTTTTAATTTCATAAGAACAAAGTATATTGCAAAGTAGAGCCTCCTGTAGGCTGCCTGTCCACATAGAGGTCACCAAATAGCCAATCACAGCCCTTAGGGACCCAAAGGACTTTTTCATGCTAGAGTTGCTCCCCAACTCTTTTTACATTTGAATGTGGCTCACGGTTAAAAAAAAGGTTGGGGACCCCTGATAAAGAGTATCAAATTTTGCAATTTCTTGCTGCATATTGGGTAACAGTCTGACAATATAAATTTTAAATAAAACAAAAACTGCAACCATAAAAAAAAAAAACAGCAAACGGCTTAAGGCGGCAGCCTTTGATGCTGTCACTCAGCCTATTAAAAATGTCCATATGTACTCAAATGCCACCGTATCTGTAGCCGAGGAAGCTACTAATAAGACATCCAACCAGGAGGACCATATTGCACGTCTGATCTTTTGCTTCATTCATTTCTTTAACTTATTAATTATAAAGTAGTATTGTAGTAGTTACTCACAATGCCCAGCTAATTCTGCATGAAACCGTTGCCTCATTCCTCCCACAGATGTGATGGATATGGTGGATGTCATTGTGGAGGGGAGCGAAGGCCTGGATGATGAAATCGGTGTCACGTTGGACAATGATCTAATTCTTCAGACATTTCCATTTAGTGCAGCTGTGCCGGTGGCCCTGGAAATCCGCAGTCGGCTTATGTCAACAGAGGAGGGTGAAATTGGTAAATTTCATAACGTAACTGCATAGATTATAACAATGTTTTAATCCAAGCAAAATACATACAACACTGGCAGGTATAGGATTCAATGGCATAGAATATCGTCTTAAAAGTAGCATTTGAAGGGGTGTTACACCTTTGCGTTAACTTTTGGTATGTTCTAGAATGGCTTATTCTAAACAACTTTTCTCCAATGTCATCTTGGGGGACAAAGGGACAGTGGGTATAGCTGGTACCACTGGGGGCAGGAGACAACAATAGAAAAAAATAGAACTAGCTCCACCCCTGCCAGCTATACCCCCAGCAGGAGGAGTGCTGCTCAGTTTTTTGTTGTGTCCTCAGGTGGTAGGACGTGAATTCTTCTTCATTATCAATAGGAGAGACCCGGGACACCTACACTGAGTAGTTAGTTCTTGAGGATCTTCTCCCTATGTGGGATTGTCTCCGGGGTGCCAAGTGCGCATATGCCACCAACCACCCAGTCTTAAAATTATATTCCTCCAGCAGTTGGTGGAATTGACTGGCCAGACGACAGGGAGGCAGCATGAAGACCTGCAACATGTGAGTCTGTGCAGACGGATCAAGCTCCCAGCCCTGATATCAACATGCCTTGCACAGTGTCATTTACTCCCCGTCCTCTCTCACTTCCTTTATTATGGTCGGGTTAGTGAGTGTCACTCCGGAGGAGTACACTATGGAGGTGGGTGGGTAAGGAGCAGCAGGTGTGGAGCAAGGGGCTGGATCATGGGAATAAGAGCCTATTGCTTATGCTGGCAAAGAGTTCAGTGGCACCGGTTACATCGAGCATTTCCATCAAGTGTGGTTCCTTTTCCCCCTCACTTCCAGGTTCGAGCACTTCCGTTTTTTGGCGCGTCTTAACCTGTTGGCACCTAAAGGATCATTTGTTGGATCATGGGTTGGCGGTGCGAGTCAACAAGTCGGAATCTTCGATAAGCCTTCTTCTACGCTCTCTGCCTCCTTTACTCCCCACTACAGGCAGAACGCTGCACAGTGCATAGAAACCAGAAATAGACTGTTTCTAACTACAAGCCATTAGGCTTATCAGGTGTTTTCTTACCATGTCTGAGCGGGCTAATGGATCTATTTTTCTAGAGGCACCGCCATAGATTTCTCTCCTAATTCCCAAGATAACCCTCAGGGACATCTCTATTAGCTACAGGGATTCCAAAATTAGCTCAATCATGAGTGATTTTTTTGTTTACTTCATATTATGCTGGTATGGGTGCCTTTATACAAACTGCTACAGTCCTGAATTCTCTGGTATGATGAAAGCAATCCAATTCTATCAAATGTAAAAGTTCCTGCTACTGAGTGTTAATTTTTTTTTTTTTAAATGTCTGAAAACTTTTTAAACAGGTTTTTATTTCCTGTATGCTCAAGTGGATTTCTAGTGCTTACTGTGTGTTTGTGTTTCATTTGTGCTCATTAGGCTGTGTCCTGCAATACCTGGTGTCGGTGCTTACAGACATACTGCACTCCCAGAGAGACCCCCTGGCACTGTGTTTGTTAATCCAAAACTATGACAAGGAATTAAAAAACTTGGGCACATGCAGCAGCCATTATTCATTGCTTGGAAGTTTCCACAAATACTACAGTCTCTGGATCCCTTCACCCTCCAAGGAAGCACTGGTAAGTGAAAGTACCTCTCTAATTTATCTAATTTACTTTCAAGTAAGCAACTTGCCTCTGTGCCCTGCTCATATATAGAAAAGAGACACTATACCATGACCTGGATGAATGAAAATCTTCATAGTCATAGAAAAAAATACAGCGCTACGAAATAAGTTGGCGCTATAGAAATACAATAATAATAAAAAAGACACTCATCCGCACTCTTTGAGTTAGTGATAAGTTGCTTAATTCGACACACTCTTAACAAATTGCCCTCTAAGGGGGTGAAACCATAATGTCTCCATAAATAAATCTCAATGCCTGCATTATATTCCAGTGATACCCTTATGAACACCCCTTCCCAAAGCTTTCCAATTATTCTAACAATCCTTTTATTGTGGTGGTGGCCTGAGGTTATGGTCTCAGAGTGGATTTGGCAATGCAAGAGTAATTCCATAAAATTTCTCACAACCTCTACGTATACAATAAAACTTGTCTTTATGTATGTCTTCTCCTTGTCTATGTGAAGTAACCTGCTAAGGCTTCTGTGCACATCTGAGATGAATCTGTATGTTGCCTGTTTACAGTTCCAAGGGCACAGCAGTCCCCAGACAGATATCAGCCAACAGGATGATGTTGCATATTCCTCATTGCTAAAGAAGACCTTTGTGAACAGTTGTGCTCCAGAGAGTAATGTCATGGAGCTGCTAAAAGAAGCTGTTGGCAGCCTTACTATAGAGCAGTTACCTGTGACTGTGAAACATACACTGCTCTGCCTCCGATCTACAATGGACAACTTCAGCCAGGTGCGAGAGACGCTGTATTTTCATTTTATTTAATTTTGGCAATGGCATGCATAGTAGTTTTAGATGTTTTGTCACCTGGACTATCGGCAGCACCAAAATGCTCCCTATCAATTTGAAAGACAATTGCACATTCAACTTCGAGTAAGGCAATTGTAGCTATGTAAGTTTGAGGAATACTTGCCTGAACTTGGGTGTGTTTGCTATTAATTGCCTGGCTAAAAAAATGCCTGGCATTGCTATGTCTGTTGTTTCCATAATTTGTCTGCAGGTCCATTTTGAAATGTAAATCTCTAAACAGAATTAATCGGTGGCAAAGCACTCTGCTCAAGGTACACTTAGACTTCCCACTTGGCCCAAGAGCAGAGTGTGATCTTTTCTGGATGGGGATAGGAAGAAGATGTGTTTATTTATGGCAGTGCTTCTAATGTTCTTAAATAGCCAACTAAAAGCAAAAGCTAGCAACTTATTGACTCCCTAGGCATTATTTCTGCAAGCCAGTTTAACTCAGATTTGCTTTTTTGGTATGTTGCTTTTTCTTTTTTTATTAAAGTTTTTATTTTGTGTTTTGAGACAAACAAAACAATTAACAATTTAACATTGTATGCATGAGATTGGTCGTGCAGGACCACAACATATTGGATTAGAACATGCAGTTATACCTTTGGAGCACAGAATATGCTAAATACAAATTGGTGCGTGTATTTCATATTACTACTAGGATTTGAGAATGTTAGTGTAGGATTTATCTACTGAAAAGAGATATATATATATATTATTTATATTGTCTTATACATTTACTTTTGCTGAGCCTCTAGGTCTACTTCAGGACAAATTTCCAGCCAGGGTCCCCAGATTTTTTAAAATTTTTCTGAACACTGTCTGGTTATGTATGTTAGTTTTATCTTTTGGAGCCTGTTATTGACCAGGAATATCCACTGCTTTTCTGTAGGAGGCTGAAGGCTCATCCATGTTATGGCAATCTGCTTTTTGGCGTAGAAGAAAGGGTTCTTCTTAGTAAACACCTTGTTTTGTTCAGGGGTGCTAACTCGTCTACCAGTCCTAGTAGGCACACTTCTGGTGTTAGTGCTCCAGGGAGCAAAATGTCATTAGTCAGATAGGCTATGACTTTGGTCAAGTATCTTTGTATCAGTGGGCAAGACCAAAGCAGGTGGAAAAAACCAGAGCCAGGGTGCTGACATTTGGGGCAATTTCCATTAGGATTTTTGCCCATGATTTTGAGCTTAGTAGGAGTGATGTATGTGTGTGCAATGTATGAGACTGAATTGTGCAATTTTATCTTTTGTGGAGATTAGAGAACTGTACAGTTCCCCTATTGCATCTTCCCACATATCATCAGTAGGGATAAGGTCTTTACACTTGGTTTTTGCTTTGTTAAATGGGCTGTTGATGGTGGTTATCGTTATCTTGTACAACCTGGATACCAGCTTTTGATAGCCTATCTTCATGTGATTGGAGTGTTTGTCAGATTACCGAATTGGGCTGCAAAAGCATGCCTAAGATGAAAAAAACGTTGCCAAGCTATGTTAGGATGGTTTAGCTTAGTCTCTAGTTGGGTAAGAGTTGGGAAGGTGTTATTTACTAGAAGGTCTGACAGGTGCCTCACCCCTAAGTTTGGCCAGTACCTGAAGTCCAGTAGATGATGTAGTTGTTGTAGGTTCTAGTTTCTCCATAATGGAGTATAGGGGGATGGAGGGCTTGCAGCTTTTGAAAGGATTCTAGAGGTGAGCATCCAGATTCTTTGTGGGCCGCTTATTGTGGGAGGCAGTTCAGGGGTGTCTTTGGCTTTCCTGTATGGCGTATTTGTAATGGCTTCGAGGGAGCCTACTAGCGTGGCATGTAAGGCTGTAAGTGAGTTATCAGGATCAGGGTAAGCTAATTGTGTATGAAGGTCTAGCATCTCTAATAATGGAGCTATTTTTAAAGGAAGCCAGTACCATACATTATTGCCTACAAGATTGGAGGGGTGTTAATTTAATGCTATAATACTCATTTGACATACCAACAAAAGGGTTTGCCTATGCATTGTTACTCATATCAGTCTCTTTTGCATTTAGTTTAAAAAATCTATTGGTGCCTCTCGACTGGGACTTTTCCTGGATTTATTAAACTGCCTCCTGTGCAGAGCAAAGACAGCCAGAGTCATTAATTTGGGAGTGGCTGAGGAATCTCAGAAGGAGTCAGAGCTTTTCATAGACACCGATTCCACCTCTGTCCTGGAGTCTTCAGTGGACACGGTAAGAACTACTACAGTATCCGAAATACAATTCATTTAAAGGAGAAGGAAAGTCTAGATGCACTTGGGGGTGCCAAATGTTAGGCACCCCCAAGTGATTGTATCGACTTACCTGAAACCCCGGGTCGATCGCTCTGTGGTGCTCGCTGGTAGAACACCAGGCCGGTGCAGGTTTTCAAGTAAGTCAATACAATCACTTGGGGCTGCCTAACATTTGGCTTCTAGACTTTTCTTCTCCTTTAATATGTTGTAGCTCCTTGAGGTGAAATTGTATGGAGACCTAGAGAAATCATCTTCTGTGTTCCAGGTCCTGGAAGATGTCCTCACTGTGATCTTCAGACATCCTTCTTTGGATAACTGGTTCCTGGCACTGGAACGCCAGTCAGTGCCTCCTCATTCTTTAAACCCTGTTGGTGTAAAACAGCTTGCATCTCATCTAAACCAGGGAGTAACACAGCTACTGAAATCCAGTGCTCCATTACTCCAGGAAATCGGTAGTCTTCATTTGGCATCCAAGTACTTTGAAGCCATTTCAGAGAGCATCTTGAAAGAATTAAATTTGCTGAGTAAGACCACCAATAAAAAGTCACAGGCTCTAGAAGCCTTGGAAAGCTTGTATTTGTACATGGACACAGCTGAACTTAATGAAATCATTCTTGCTATCTTGAGGCTCCCAGAAGAATTACTTCTTGTGCAGAAGGTCCAGAATGAGACAGAAAAACAATTAAGTTTCTATGGAAGAGTCCTGTTGCAGCTGCTTACTGCATGCCACCAAAGAAGGCAGCCAGAGCAGAATTTGGCCTCCGTGGTGGCTCATGTGAGAGGAGTGAGTAACCTCTTGCCATCATCAGATGAAGAGGAACTGGAAGCCGTGCTGTATGAGTCCTTGCAGGCCCACACAGAGTTTGCCCATGTGGTGGGAGTTGAAATCCTGACCTACTGTCTCAACAAGATGTCTGAAATCAGTCTCTGCATAGCCGCATTACTAATTCAGCACAGCATAACGCATCTGCTGCATTTTGAGTTGTGGTGCTTAAATCCCGGAAAAGAAAAGCATCTGAGCAAAAACTCTGAAGCCTATCTACCGCTTATCAGTGGCTATTTGAAGAGCAGAGGCCGTTTTCATTTTGCACGACCATCTAAAAGTAAGTAGCAGCCAAGTGGGGCGTGAAGGGAGTCGTACAACTAATTCTGTGACGTACACCTATGTGTCAATGGCTTTGCCTGTAGCAGAACTGAAGCCACTCGTCCCTTTACTAAATTCCCAGACATTCTGAATAACTGCGGAAGGGAAGCGTTACAGGAGAAGGAAAGCTACTGAAGCAGTTTATTGCCAATAGATTAGCCACAATAGTGCAACACTATATTTATTCTGCAGAATACTTTACCATACCTGAGTAAACAGCTCTAGGAGCTCTCTCTGTTTGTTTAGGACAGCAACTGCCATATTAGTTTGGTGTGACATCACTTCCTGCCTGAGTCTGTCCCTGCTCACTGATAGCTCTGGGCTCAGATTACAGCAGGGAAGGGAGGAGAGATGAGCAAACTGAGCATGCTCAAGCCCTAGCTCTGGGGGTTAAGCTAAAAACAGGAAGTCTGATATAGAAGCCCATGTGTACACAATAGAAGAAAATAAATGTGTTGTTTCTTTTGACAGACAACTCAGAGCAGCTTTACTTTGAGACTTTTCTGATAAAAACTTATTTAATTTTATCCTTTCCTTCTCCTTTAATATGTATGTATTTATTATCACCCTTCTCTAAAAGGGTCACCTGTATGAGAGAGTTGAATTTCTATTTTTTCACCACCCCCCTCCCCCTTAGTTTCCTCTGCTGTTCTTCGTCTCCTGAAAGAAGCATTCTGGAGCAAACTTCTAAAGGTGGCCTTGAGCTCAGACACGCAGGAAGGTGCTGATGAGCAAATACACATTCTTTCCAAGCTAATGGAAACAGCTGATATCAGTGACTTGCAAAAATGTATTGATCAGCTCCCTGGGATCCTGGCCCTGTCCTACAGCCAAGCAAAGTAAGTGACTTTAATTTAAAAAGAAACACCGAAACTAGAACTAGGTTGAAGATCCATTCTTCTTCGCATGTTGTCTTTTGTCATGGTTGGATTAGAGACAAGTAGCCTTCTATAGTAGGAGCTGTAATTATATAAATGACAGAGAGCAAAGGGGATTTCAGTCTGCTTGTTTTAGAATGACCAAATGTAAGCAACTTGTCAGTTGGTCTTCATTATTTATTACAGTTTTGAAATGATTTGCCTACTTCTTCTGACTCTTTCCTGCTTTCAAAAGGGGGTCGCTGACCCCATCTGAAAAGAATCCTCTGTAAGACTACAAATGTATTGTTATTGCTACTTTTTCAAGAGTCAAAAGTGAGTTTATTGTCATTTCATCCATATACGTTTGTACAGTACACAGTGAAACAAAACAACGTTCCTCTGGGAACATGGCGCTACACACAACATAGAAGAACCGGACAACAGAGAAAAAGTGCAAAAATGTGCAACTACTGCAAGACAGGTCAGCATAGTGCAGGGACAGGACAAGACAGTGCACACTCGGCAGATGTAATATGTTAAGTTAATAATGCTATAAATAATTACTCATCTTTCTGTTCAGGCCCTCTCCTATTCATATTCCAGTCTCTTATTCAAATCAAAGCATGGTTGTTAGGGTAATTTGGACCCTAGCAACCAGATTGCAGAAATTTCAAACTGGAGAACTGCTGAATAAAAAGCAAAATAACTAAAAAACCACAAATTATAAAAAATTAAAATCAACTGCAAATTGTCTCGGAATATCACTCTCTACATCATACTGAAAGTTAACTTAAAGGTTAACAACCCCTTTAAGTCTGGTAGAAAAGCATTGTAAACATTTAAATAGGCTGGTTTTACCTCCAATAAGGATTAATTATATCTTAGTTGGGATCAAGTACAAGCTACTGTTTTATTATTACAGAGAACATGAAATCATTTTTAAAAAATTTGGATAAAATGGAGTCTATGGGAGACAGCCTGTCCGTAATTCTGAGCTTTCTGGATAATGGGTTTTCTGGATAACTGATCCCCTACCTGTATTTTATATAATGAACTGTATCGGCAAAAGGTTCTGCAGGACTATAACAGTAGTGATCCATGTCACAGCAGAATGTTTGGATCATGTGAATATCATTTCAGTACAGCTATGGGACTTATTATCCAGAATGCTCAGGACTTGGGGGTTTCCGGGTAACAGATCTTTCTGTAATTTGGATCTTCATACCTTAAATCCACTAGAAAATCATGTAAAAATTAAATAAACCCAATAGGGTGGTGTTGCTTCCACTAAGGATTTATTGCATCTTAGTTGGGATCAAGTACAAGATACTGTTTTATTATCATTATTATTATTATTATAGTGAAAAGGGAAATTAGTTTTAAAAATTTCTATTATTTGATTACAGTGGACTCTATGGGAGACCGCCTTTCTGTAATTCGGAACTTTCTGTGTTTCCGGATAATGGATCCCATACCCGTACCAGTGGCACTGCTCAGTGTTTTTTGGGGGATGTTCAAAAAGTGAGGCTGCATCTGTTATGGAAGCTGAAGAACTATTAATGAATTCTGATTGTGAATGCACTGCGTATGGAGAATCTGATTTGATCCTTAATCAGCCTTTTGCAATTTATGCATATATACATTATATTTATTGTGAGTTAGACTCAAGCTAATGTAAATGATAGGAGCCCAGAACATATGCTTTGAATCAGCAAAAAATTTTATGGGAAGGTACTAGGATGCGGTCAGAGATAAGATTTACCCTTAGATGCAGCATTGCTAGCCGAATTCAAAAAAGTTTTTTCTTCAGCGTTAAAGGGCACCAATCATAACTAAAATCATTTACTAAGTAAATACAACATGTGAAAGTTCAAGAAATCCAATTTTTAAAACCATTAGAATTGTTTGTATAATGTAAATGATCAGCTCGCTATACCTTCTGCAAAATCTCCCCTATCTCCACTGCAGTTGTAGCTGAGGCAGCCATCTTGGATTTCACTGACTCCTCCTACCTATATCTTCACAGCCAACTGCAGCTCTGAAATCTCGCACATGCTTAGTTGAAATTCCTTGCTTGCCTAATAAACCTTCTAAGCTATTTTCAAATCTGCCAAACTTCTGTGTTAGTGCTGCCACCTTCTGGAAGTTGGTGTGTGCCCTTCTCGTGATACGTCTAGCGTTTAAAGCTAGGCATTCTGGGTAGAATACTCAGGGCAGTGCTACAATCTGAGCATGCTCATGAACTCGTTTGCATGTTGTAGTCACAGTATGGACTCCCTCAGTGAGTGAACCCATTTGACAAAGTATGGGATTTTTTAAAAACTATATATGTAGTATGATATTTAGGTTGTACTGGTCAGGTTGTTAATATGTGTTTGATTTTGGCTGTGATTGGTGCCCTTTAAAATAGAGACAAACCAGCAATGATCATCTTGGAAATCGCATCATGGTAATCTCTTCCGCAGAAAGAAAAAAAAAACTACTACCATTTTAAAGGGGTTATTAACCTTTAATGATTTAGGGAGTAGTATCCTGAGACAATTTTTAGCTTTTTATTCAGCTGCTCTCCAGTTTGCAGCTTCAGCAATGTGATCGCTAGGGTCCAAAGGAACAATGATTTGATAAAAAGATTGAAATATGTATAAGAGAGGGTCTGAACTGAAAGATGAGCAATAAAAAGGTGCAATAACAATACACATGTAGCCTTCAAAGCATTTTTTTGAAATGGAATGACACCCCCATTTGAAAGCTGGAAAGAGTGAGAAGAAGAATGCATTTAATGCAATAACTATTAAGAAGAATAAATGAAGGCCATTTGAAAAGTTGCTTAGAAGTAGCCATTCAATAACATACTAAAAGTTAACTCAACGGTGAACCACCCCTTTAATCTAACTCCAGCTCTAGTTAAAATTCCCACTTTTTAAGCAACAATTTACACATCTTTGTGCTGTACAAGTATGTAATTAAAAAGTTGTTCCCTCATCATCGCAGATGGGATTTGGCTGATAATGTAACACAAGCTGCAGAGACTGCTGGGATGGAGATCAACTCTTGGATGAAAGCCTTATTGGCAGCTTGTATGAAGTGCCTGACTGCCACTTACAGTGCCAGCAAAGAATGTGAGAAAGCCAAAGAGGAAGCAGAGAAAGCCATGCTTTTGCATTTCAAGAAACTCTCGGTAAAGATGTGAAAAGCTGCTCTAGTGTGATGATGCTTTGCGGTCATACCATCTGTGTGGCTGGTTACTCTGATAAGAGGTTATGTACTTCTTCTCTTCCACTGAGCAGTGCCATGAGCTCTGTTAGACGACTTTCCGCTAATTTCCTTTAAAAAAATGTTTATATTTCTCCTGGTTATAAGGCTGTTGGTTG
>CM044433.1:10026964-10040990 GCA_024363595.1 Xenopus borealis
AGTTGGGGAGCAACATTCAAGGAGTTGGGGAGCAACATTCAAAGAGTTGGGGAGCAACATTCAAAGAGTTGCATGTTGCTCTTGAGCTACTTGTTGGGGATCACTGCTTTAGAGGAATCCCTACTGGAAGGAAACTTATAATGTGTGTTTAGCCTATGTGTGGCATTGCGCATAAGTTTTCAGCACTCTCAATCCCTGTTGCCATTGCAGGCTGCTATTGTGGGGTCCGGCTGCTGTTGAGCATCACAAAACCCGCAAGACTTTAGGAAAATCCCTTTGGCAGCAGCCCAGCATGGATGAGATTCTCAGTCTTTTGGATCGGGAGAAAATGATGAAAACCATCCTTCATTTTCCGCAGCACCGCAAATTAATAGCAGAGGTACTGCTTTTATAGCCAAGCTGAAAACAAAACAATCCTGGAACTTGATCTCATTGCAATGTTTTTACTTTGGATCGAATGTATTTTTTATTCCAGGGCGAAAAAGAACATTTATATGAAGACTCTAGAATTAAAGATCTGGATAAACTTTATGATCCCTGTTTCCTGCTGCCACTTTTCAGCGAGTTGGTTAGACCAGGTAAGCAATAACATTACGGTGCTATTCATGTTCTCAGCCTGGTTTCATTTGGCAACTGACCCCTACAGCTTGTTGTGAGAATTCAATATATTGGTTAGAGCTTCAGCACTCAATCCATTGGCCACATATAGAATATAGACAACTAGATATAGTATAGATTTAAAGGATCTGCTGACTAAAAGCCATTTTCAAATCTCAAAATATCATGATAAAAATCAGGGGTGTTTTCCCTGCGGGGAATGCAATATGTGTGATAAATTACTGAGAATTTCCTCCTTCAAGGATAGATTTTGGGTAACACATAAGATCAATAACTACATAAATTGCAAAACCCAGGAAGTTTTATATTGCATCAAATGTCCGTGTCAGAAAAAGTACATTGGCATGACAACACAGATGCTGAAGACAAGATTACAACAACATTGTAGCACTATCAGGATTGCTGGAAAAGAAAATAAAAATGATCAAACCATGACAACTGTGGCACACCAATTCAAGATATTCCATCGTATGGATCCTTCAAAATTAAAATTCTGGGCACTGGAAAAAATTAACTTAGGAATTCGTAAGGGAAATTTAGAGCAAGCCCTCCTAAAACGGGAGAGTTATCGGATCTTTAAGTTGGATACCATTTCCCCCAAAGGAATAAATGAGAAAAATTTGTATACAGCCTTTATTTAAAATAATATGAGAAAAATATAGGATATATGTTAGATCCTGGAATAAACTTTTATCCGTAAATATGGGTTGATATGATGATAATTAGCGACACAGCATTTTTTAAAATTCATTATGAAATTAATTGATATTGAGATGTATATATCTAATTCTAATTTATTTAATACATTATAATTTGTATTATTTATTTCTTTTTAATTGGTAATTATTAGAAATTGGTTTTAACTGAATTCAGTTATTTAATCAAATTTTAATCAGTTCAAATATTAATCAATATTGGATGTGATGCAACTTATAAGCTTTAAATTATATAAGTATAGATTTCAATTAAACTGCAGCAGAAAATAATGGCTGGCTTATAGTTAGCAATAGTGAATTCATCCTACTATTAATTGTATTAGATCAGTGCGGGAGTTGTTAGGAGTTGGCGCGCATGTCAGATCGCATGATGTTCCGTAAGTTCACGCTAGAAGTTGGCACGTAAGATGTATTGTCAAATTAATGGGACGCATGACGCTCAACTAAATTTGCGCTATCTCCAAATATGGAACACAAGTAAAATCCTGTGAGATTAGAAGGGTGACGTAGGACGCGGAAGTGATATAAACCGCTATCCATAAAACAGCTGCCATTCGCCTTGAGAAAGCAGTTTGCGAAACACGCGTTGGCGTTATACTGCTGTACAGATCTCATATATTTTAGTTCATAGCTTTTTAATTATTCTCCGAAATCGGAACTAGTCAGGGAGGGTGGGTGATTGACCAAATTCTACAAATGGTTTTCTGCTCGAAATCTTCCTCTACCTCTGTTTGCAATCCCGCACTGGGAATCTCATGGGACCCCGTGATTTGTGGTTTTTTTAGGGTGAATTAGCCTCTTTAACATCTAGGGCAAGTTAAAATACAAGACCACAGTCCTGGTATCCCTGCCTGCTTCCATCTTTGTGGTGTCCCAGAAATAGAAATATATAGACAGGGATTAGTGGGACAACTCCACCTCTCCTTCTTTTCCATTTTCCTACTCTTTTCCTGAACTGAAATCCAATCATTGAATTTTAATATCAATTCCTTTGGGTATCAACTTATTTATTAGCTATATTAATTTAGATATAATTTTATGAATTATGTTTTAAGAATTAATTTAATCATTGCCTCATGTTAATTACTAATGAATTAAGGGATAACACACCTTTAATTAAATTAATGAATTGAGAAAAAATATATTAAAGACCGCACTATTAAGCACTTTACTTTAGGAGTAGTTTATTATATAATTGTGGTAACCCTGGAATCATTCATTGTGAATTGTTAGAATCGATGAATTGTTAATTTATTTAACATACAGCACTTGCACTTTAAATAATTTTTGCCTTACTCTTATAAGGTTGAAGTATTCAGGGGTACTATTCATTTATTAGAATTTTAGGATTATGAATTAATTAATATTTTTACACATTTATATTTGCACCAGCACTTTATTTATCAATTATTTCACCCTCTAAGGTGTGGTAGGTTTATTGATATTCAATTGGCAATGTGTGATACCCTAATCTAGAAAATATTGGAATATTGGAATTAAAAAGGTTAGTGTGGGGGTTCTTTTATTTCTTCTTATTCAACTTGATATAGTGTAACACCTTTTATTAAACACATTACAAGCACCAAAACTGTCTACTTACAAGAATCCAGTACATTTTGCATATACATAGGTACCGAAGGTACAATTTTATAAGCCGTACAGCAGTTTAAAAAATATCTGTTGTGTCCACCCCAAATCTCATTTTAATTTGGGTATCTAGAAGAGCAAATTGGCATTCTCACTGAATCTCGCCAAAATTTGCCTTCAGTCTAAGGCCCCCTCCACCCTCTATATCAGTGATCCCCAACCAGTAGCTTGCGAGCAACATGTTTCTCACCAACCCCTTGGATGTTGCTCCCAGTGGCCTCAAAGCAGGTTCTTATTTTTGAATTCCAGTCTTGGAGAAAAATTTTGGTTGCATAAAAGCAGGAGTACTGCCAAACAGAACCTCGTGTAGTATACCAGTCCAGATAGGGCCACCAAATAGCCAATCACATCCCTTATTTGGCACAACCCAGGAACTTTTTGCATACCTGTGCTGCTCTCCAACTCTTTTTATTTTTGAACGTGGCTCACAGGTAAAAAAGGTTGGGGACCCCTGCTCTATATCATTATACTACAGATATAGAGGGTGGCTGGCGGACAAAAATCTAGAAACAGTAGGTGGATCTTGTGTTCTGAAGATTTCAATGGCCAGGACACTGCCCTGAGGTGGGGTTCTTAGTGACCTGTGCCATGCTTAGGAATGCCAATGCAACGAACACCATAATGAACTTCATCTCACCTTCGCTGAATGTTTTTATATATTTTTGCATTTCATATGTTTCAGCTAGTTCAGCTAACTCGGGGATGCTGGGAGTTGTGCAACAATCACAGTGCTGAGTTTTGCTGCTGCTCCTTTCCCCCTGCCCTGTAACATGTCAATATGCTGCATGTTCCCTGAGTTCAAATGATCACGTGTAATCAGTCAGGGTATATTTCGGGGTATTTTATGGTCTGCCCCCTGACCTGTGACGTCTGCATGTTCTTTGATTATCAGTGATTCAATCTACTAAAAATATTTTGATAATGTTCCAGTCAGTGGAAAGGTCTTGAGAAACCAACTAAGTTCCTATCAGATAGGCAGGCATCTCAAGGCTAAATAAACATTTTATTATATGTCACAAGGACGTTACACTCCAGTCACTGTTAGAAAACAGATATTCATTTCTGGGATTTGCATCAGGATTTAATAGTACATTGCCTTTATTATAAAATACTGGCCACTAAGCATGGGATTGTTGTTTGAAGTTATAGGATCTGTTATCCAAAAAACCCGTTCTTCAGAAAGTTAATAATTACGGAAGAGCCGCATCTCCCATAGACTCCATTTTATCCAAATATTCCAAATTTCTTAAAAATGATTTCATTTTTCTGTGTAATAATAAAAACAGTAGCTTGTACTTGATCCCAACGAAGATATAATTAATCCTTATTGGAAGGAAAACCAGCTTATTGGGTTTTTGTGATGTTTTTTTTTAGTAAGTTTTATTTTGCTTTAAACATATCAAACAATTAGACAAACATTACAAAGCAGACTATCTCATTTGTGGTAGAGAGTCATAGATAAACACGTGTTGACTGAAAGTTTGTAGAGGTGGTCATCGCAAGAGGATATAGGAGGACACTTCAGATACACTATTATACATAAATCTGGTGCCTTAGTCGGATTTCCAGGGCTGTTAGGGCGGACAACTGCCCTAGTATCGGTTTAGAGGGGGTCTCTGGCATGGTTGCCCTATGGGGGTTCAAATCGATCTCATTCCATGGGCCCCAAATTTTGTCATTTATTTGGTGCTCCTCTGACTTCAAATAAAGGGGTACTACAGCAAGGACAGTTTTTGTACATAATTAAAGGCTGTGCACAACATCTATATGTTGTTAAAATTGTATTTAAAGGACAGCAATATAACTGATATAATTTAATATAATGGTGGTTTATTGAGCAGAGCTCTTCATCTTATGTGTTATCACCTCTGGAAACAGATGTCCCCTCACATAGCCATTGTTGATATCAATATTTTTTTTTTCTCTGTGTCCCATGCAGAATTGGTGGTGGATTGTGTGAAGTTTGTGGATGCAAATGCACTGGGATTAACGATGGCCGCCCTCAGTAGTTACGACTATAACATGCGAGCAGCTGCCAATTACGTCCTAGGCTGTTTCCTCTCCCACATGGAAGGGGCGCGATTCCGAGACAAGGGGCAGGTACATTCACAGCCATCTGAAGATAAAACAATAATGAAAATAATTTTGCATATATTTATCTTCCTGTCTGGCTTGGAGGTAGCTTGGCACGGCAGGTAGAAGCAATAGTGACGTTTTTCGAAGGGAATGAATAAGCTATTGAAGGCTTCTGGAAAGAATTAATAACCATATCCTATTAACTACTTATTTAAAAGCCTAAAGAAACAGCAGAACTGTAAGAAATTGCAGACGGGGGATTGAAATGCACCAACACCTGCGATCTCAGCGGAATAGATGGTCTTTTTTTAATTATAGGGAAGTGAATGCTTAAAGGAGAAGGAATGTTTAAACTAAGTAAGCTGTATCAGAAAGGTTTAAATAAATACACCAGTAAACCTTCGAAGTCCTATGTTAAAATAAAAACACATTTCTTTCCTTCTATTGTGTACACAAGACTTGCGGTTGTCAGCATAAACCTCTATGGCAGTGGTCCTCAAACTTGGCCCTCCAGCTGTTAAGGAACTACAAGTCCCACAATGCATTTGCCTGACTGTGGCTGTCAGACTCCATCATTGCATTGTGGGACTTGTAGTTCCTTAAAGGAAAACTATACCCCCCGAACAATATAGGTCTCTATAAACAGATATTGCCTAAAACAACTCATATGTAAAACCCTGCTTCATGTAAATAAACCATTTTCATAATAATACACTTTTTAGTAGCATGTGCCATTGGGTAATCATAAATAGAAAATATCCATTTTAAAAAATAAGGACAGCCTCCTGGGATCCTAGGATTCAACGGTGCACACAAACATACCAAACAAACTATAAAGTTAGGTCACATGAGCCAATTAACAGACAGAGTTCTGTCTTTTGCTTCAACACTTCTTCCTGTTACAGTTAGAGTTGAAATATTTCTGGTCAGGTGATCTCTGAGGCAGCACACAGACCATCATGAAATGGTGGTTCAAGGCAAGAGCTGTAAAAGGGTAATATTTACTTAAATATATATACCAGGTAGGTAAGATTATTTAATATGTCACTTGATTTGATATAAACTATCTGTTTCTCAAAAATTCATTTTCGGGGTATAGTTTTCCTTTAACAGCTGGAGGGCCAAGTTTGAGGACCTCTGCTCTATGGCTACGGCTTGACCATGCTCTTTTTCCCCCTCCCTGCTGTAATCTGAGCCCAGAGCTATGAGTGAGCAAGGAGAGACTCGGGCAGGAAGTGATGTAGCACCAAGCTAATATGGCAGCTGCTTTCCTAAACCGAGAGTGCTCCTAGAGCTGTTTACTCTGGTATGGTAAAGCATTCTAGAATAAATATAGACTTATAGCTTGCACTATTGTGGCTAATCTATTACCAATAATCTGCTTCAGTATGTTACCTTCTTTAAATGCAAAATTATTCATGCTCCATGTGCCTAGTCTAATAACATTATTATTATTGATAATAATAATAATAAACTATTACCTGCTATTGCACTCTGTGAAGTTTTTAACATTTCTTATAAGGTTCGCTTTGACAGTTTTAGGCTGGTGAATTCTCTGTTGTACGGTTGCTTGAGCAATGAATTGACTTGTTTTCCATTCTCCAGCTGCAGTATCTGATGGACATTGTGAAGAATGGCATCCGACAGCCAAACCAGCGTCTCACTTTCCTGCTGCCTCTGTACGTTGCTAAGGCGTCGCAGCAGATTCTTAAACCAGGTACAAATATGATTTTCATTGTATAAAGTGGGACTGGGAAACGTATGGCCCTGTTGTGAATCTATATCTTCCAATAGCCCAAGAAATATCTCTGTCCAGTGATCCCAGTTACGGGTCCTTGTCACTTAGAGACCCAGTCAACCTGCATGTGTTTATCTTGAATGCCTTCTGAGAACTACCCTGCCATAATAACACCTTTCCCCCGTCCCCTTTTTTTTTATCAACAGAAGAGCATATTTACATAAAGATGTCCAAATTCCTTTTGTCACATCAGTACCTGGATATGAAGAAGGTTCCAGATTTCTACAAGCTTTTTTACAGCTTTGACTTTGAGGTAATGACACTTGATCAATCACTGCCTGGGAATGTGTCTGAATGTGCCCCTACATACGGCTGAAAGGGCTTTTTTCTTTTCCCTGATCCCTAGCACAAAGTGGAGCGGGAGTGGATTCTGGAGCTTCTGAGGGATGGAATAAGGGACAAGTATTGCTATGAGCTTTGTGATAATCAGAGGATCTTTCACGTCATTATGGCCTATTATAACAGTCCCTTGTCTGATGAAACCTCTCAGGTAAAGTATCCATAGCCTTAAAGGAATTGTAAAAAAATAAAATCTGTGCAAAATAAAACACGTTTCTACTATAGTTCTAGTTAATATAGTTGAAATGTAGTGTATAAAGGCTGGACGGAGTGAATGTCTTAACAGAATAGAGCACTAATTCCTGCTTTTCAGCTCTCTTGGTTTCCTCTGATTGATTACCAGGCAGTAACCAATCGGTGACTTGTGGGGAGGCCGTATGGGTCATAACTAGGGTTGCCACCTTTGGTAAAATTTTTTACCAGCAGGCGGGGGCGGAGTCACAAAGGGGCGGGGAGTGATGTCAAAGGGGCGGGGCATGATGTCATAGGGGCGGAGCCACGTCCAACGATCTGCTGAAGACTGCGAGAAAGGTAAGTTTTAACTGGAACTAAGGCAGAGTAAGGGCCTTTTTTAAGTGGTATTACAAATTTACCGGCAGCTACATTGCCGGTAAATTTGTAATACCGGCCCCAGCCTTTGCTGGTGTTTTACCGGCTAGGCCGGTAAAATACCGGCTGGGTGGCAACCCTAGTCATAACTGTTGCTTTTGAATCTGAGCTGAATGCTGAGGATCAATTGCAAACTCATTGAATAGTTATGTCCCAGTTGGCCCCCCCCTACAAGTCACTCACTTACTCAGGGTTAGAGAGCTGAAAAGCAGAAAGTAGTGTTCTGTTCTGTTCTGTTAGACATACACGTCAGCCTTTATACATTACATTTTTGGCATTATTAGATACATTTATTATTTTGCACAGCCTATCTATTTACCTATTGTATTGGGTATCTTGATTGCTGGCACCAACATGTGCTGCCATTACTCACAAATACTACACAGGTTACAGAATGTGTTGGCACTCTAGATATGTACAAGTTCTAATAGTAGAACATGTTTGAAGGCAATTTCTCTTTTTTTCCATCCCCACAGAATCTGGTACTTGAGATACTGAAAAATGCTTCACATGTCACAAAAGCTGCTTATCAGCTCATCCGAGACCACAGCCTCTTAACCTGGATTATTCATATCTTAGAGAAAAGGTATGATTATCTAGCCGGGAATATTTCCACTGGAAAACAACTTTATGTAAGGGCCGCTCCCATTGTAAAATAGAGTGGAACCCCCATGTTTTAAGAAAAAAATTGGTATAAAATGTAAAGTCTGGGAGCTATATTATGCATGATATATTGGTGGGACCACAAAAATACAGTGTAAAATGAGAGGAAAAAAGGTGATTAACATTGAGTATTCATTATAGTAGGAATAGTGTTTACACAGTTCTGTATAAAAAATGAGCAAGATGAAACACTACATGGTTGTTTTTTTATTGGCTGTGCTTGAATTTTATTGGATTCCAAGAATGGTCATTGAGGTACAACAGGGCTATTGAACTGCTAACCCTCCAGCTACTGTTTTTGCTTCTGTTTTTCTGACAGCTGGAAACTTCAACTTTGCTTTTCAGTAATATTGGAGAAACTACAACACAAATTGAATATCTGTATGAACTGTAGTTCATTATAGTTCATTCTGGTTGTTACATGTTCTATATTATTTACCTATTTTGTGGCTGTGCTTACTGATTGGCAGGCCTGGCGTTTCAAGGATTTTTTTTTTTTTTTTGTAGATACCTTGAAAACAAGATGTTGGCGAATCTCATCTCCCTGGTTCATAATTTATGGCTGACAAACCTGGGAAAAAGAGTGAGCAGCATGGCAAGTGGAGCACAGGACAAAGATAAGCTGGCGAAGGAACACAAGTTACTGCCGCTTCACTTGGTCAGTGAGTTTGTCAGCGTGCTTATGGCAATGATCAGGCACATACGGTAAGTCGTGGTCTTTTAGCAGATGTTATTAACTCTATTGACTGTAATTAATCTGACCACACACTAACTGTTTTTGCTTATAATTCAGTCCGTTCCGTGACTGTCATAACCCTACCTAGCCTGTGTTTTGGGGTAGTTTGGCTTAGTGTCCAAGTATGTAGCGGGGAAGGCATGAAAATTCTATTTTGTGGTGAGTGATTTTGAAGTTTTGATGTCTTGTTTTGCTTGTGAAAAACAGATATTTAACAAAGCTTCTCACACAGGTATGGGATCTGTTGTCTGGAAACCCGTTATCCAGAAAGCTACGAATGATGAAAATCCAGTCTCCCATAGACTGCATTATAGTCAAATAATCCAAATTTTGATTAATTCTTTTTTCTGTGTAATAATAAAACAGTAGCTTGTACTTGATCCCAACTAAGATATAATTAATCCTCATTGGAAGCAAAACCAGCCTATTGGGGATACTGTAATGGGAAAATTGCATCAGTTAATAGTGCTGCTCCAGAAGAATTCTGCACTGAAATCCATTTCTCAAAAGAGCAAACAGACATAGGGCTAGACATATTGTCAATTTCCCAGCTGCCCGCAGTTATGTGAATTATGCTCTAATAAACTTCAGTCACTCTTTCACTGCAAGTTGGAGTGGCCATACAAACAGTTTATTCTTTCTTCTACAGGTCCAATTTAGAATTCACCCACATTACCCAGTTTTTCAAGACTTTCAGTTCTGTTCTGCGATATCGTTCCATGGTGCTGGATGCCTTCAAGGAGATGGGGCGATTTGCTGTTAACGAGCTCCTATTCTCCAGCCTGGATGCCCTGCTTATCCTGCACAAGTGGAGCACAATAGAGAAAGACTTGGAGCTGCAGGAAAGTCTGAGTTCTTTAGCTCAGAAACACAAGATCAAAGAACTGCTAAGTAAGCGTGTGTTGAAGATATGGATTTATTATTTATTAACCCTTTTTAATTATTAACATGTATTTCTATAGCGCCAACTTGTTGCGTAGCGCTTTTTAATATTAACGCTCACCACAAAATCCTCTTTCTCATTGATCAGTCCTTAGCCAGAGATTTGCACTGTATATGCTGTGGCCAGTTTGTACTCTGACTCGGTCTTTTGCCCCCTGGCCGAAGATGTGATCGAATTAAAAGTGTGACCCCTTTTTCTTATTGGACGACTATATTTTCAGTTAGAACTGAACAAATCCAGCATGATTATCTTAGATGCTAACATTGCAAGGGGTGAGGATATGTAGAGCATATGTTAATATCACTCCTTTAAAGGGCAGGAAAGGCAAAGAAACAAAACCCCATTTTTACTTTCTTTAATGAAAAAGAAATCTATCTCCAATATACTTTAATTAAAAAATGTGTACTGTTTTTATAAGAAACCTGACTATTCAGTGAAATTCTCCCTTCATTTAGTGCTGTGGATAGGAATTGTCAGATGGTACCTAACTTCTGGCATGGAAACCATCATACTTATGAATAGCAGGGGAAGCCCCTGCCTTACTTACCAGCCATGCAGAACTCAAGCAGCTTTGTTTTTTGATCATTTATGACGATCCCTAAGCAGCACAGACCACACTGAGCATGTGCAGTGCCAGTGTCAGACAAAGATGTATAACAAAGTTACAAGATGACAGCCCCCTGTGGCCAACTTTGAAAGCATAAATCATTTGTTTGATTAGGCTTGTGGTGCAGTAAGTTCATGTTTATGTTTAGTATACAAAATACAGCATTTCTAGCCCTATTCTATTTTACACTTTCCTTGCCCTTTAATCACTGAAACGCCATGCACTGCACGAGTCCACAGGTAAAGATAAAAACCTGCTAAAAAAGTGTGATCACCTATTCCCTATAGGAGTTAGAAAGAACAATGATTGCTCTGTGAGTTTCAAGGTGTTTGTTATTCGTTCCTACAGGCACTATCAAAGAAAAGTATAAGCCACAGGTTCCCCATAAGCTGAGAAAGCAAGTGGAAGCCGTAGTGCAGTCGCACGAAGAGGCCCCTCAGGAATTATCTGCTGTGAAGGCCACCAGACACCATGTGAAATCTGTACTAATCCACTGGGAACCTGTATTCTTGACCTCGTCATTAAGACCAGCAAAGGAGCAGGAGGAAGCCGGAAGTCACGCCCAACAGGCTGCCATTGATGAATGTGAAACCCAAGATAAAGGCAGTGATACATACAGCTTTGGGAGTGCTGCAGCTTGTCTAATAGCCAAGTGGATATTAAGGACTGAGAGTGGTGAGAGCCCACCCCCAGAGAATATATATACATCTCTTCAGTGGTTTCAGACCAGTATATTGCCCCATGGGCCTGTGGTGGAGGAGCTTCTGGAAGACCGGGTGCTGAGAAGCTCACTGTATAAACTTTACAGCACTGTTTGCAGTGACATGAAACCAACCAACTCCAGCCCTGACCTGCTGCCATTATTCAACACTGTTATGTTGCAGCTCACAAAGTCTCAGTCCACTGCTAATCTCTGCCCTGATGCCCTCAAAGCAGTATCTCTGTCTTCAGATGAAGAGGACTCAGTGCAGAAAGGTAGGGGGAATCTAGTATACTTCCATTTCTTTTTTTTCTGGCAACATTTTTTTTTTTTTTTTACACAAACTTTTTTCATGTTTTTAGTGACGTTGTTTTTGGTGGAGTGAGAAGAGAGGTAGAGCAGGGTAGACCTTGAGTGGGTTCAGAGAGTACAAGTGTTCCTGTCTTGTTGGACCCCTGAGAGAGTAATATGCAGTGGGGGTTTTTTTTTTATAGGTACCCAGGCTAAATTCATTCTTGGTTACAACCTTAGCAAAAGAGACCGTAGTAATACAGGTAGTGCAACGGCAGTAATAATGCTTGACAAAAGATGGTAATGATAATTGATAAGGGGTTGCTTGGCAGCAAAAATTTTAATTATAGTTGACAAGATGTTGCTTGGCATTGGAGTCAGTAATGATATATGAGGAGTTTCTGGGGCGACAATTTAATATAAATGGAGTCCATGTCATACTTAAAGGGATACTGTCATGGGAAAAATATTTTTTTTTCAAAATGCATCAGTTAATAGTGCTGTTCCAGAAGAATTCTGCATTGAAATCCATTTCTCAAAAGAGCAAACAGGTTTTTTTTATATTTCATTTAGAAATCTGACATGGGGCTAGACATATTGTCAATTTCCCAGCTGCCCCAAGTCATGTGCCTTGTGCTCTGATAAACTTCCATCACTCTTTACTGCTGTACTGCAAGTTGGAGTGATATCACCCCCTTCCTTCCCCCCACCCAGCAGCCTAACAACAGAACAGTGAGAAGGTAACCAGATAACGGCTCCCTAACACAAGATAACAGCTGCCTGGTAGATCTAAGAACAGCACTCAATAGTAAAAACCCATGTCCCACTGCGTACTATTCAGTTACATTGAGAAGGAAAAACAACAGCCTGCCAGAAAGCAGTTCCCTCCTGAAGTGCTGGCCCAAGTCACATGACCAGGGGCAGCTGGGAAATTGACAAAATGTCTAGCCCCATGTCAGATTTCAAAAATGAAATATAAAAAAATGTGTTTGCTCTTTTGAGAAATGGATTTCAGTGCAGAAGTCTACTGGAATGGCACTATTGACTGATGCATTTTAAAAAACAGTTTCCCTTTAAATTCTGGTGTAATATCCTGTTTTGACTCCTCTATATCTTTTGCTTTGCTTGATGAGTCTGACTAGCGCCCAGACATATATTGTTTGTTTGCTCCAAAATGTTAAAGAAAGTGCTTTTCTGTGACATCTCGTTCTTCTCTCGACTCGTATTCTGTGATTTCCTTGTGTCCTTTTGAAGAATATGATATGATGTAGCAAGGCACTATTGTACTGTACATTCTAGATTTCATTCCTTATGCATATGGTTTTTCAATCTTTTTTTTTTTTTTTTTTTTTTTTTTTTTTTTTTTTTTTTTTTTTTTTTTTTTTTTTTTTTAAGCTGTGTGCAATTTCCTAACGTCCCTGTACATCCAAGATATCTGGCTGGGAGCAGACAATCTGGACATGTTCCGATCTCATGTGAAAGCTGTGGGTCAGGCCGTTGACTTGGACTTTCCAACTTCCAAGGAAAAGATCCCAAAGCGAAAGAAGAAGGAAACGCAGGAAACAATTGTTTCCTTTTGCAAAGACTTATCAAAGACATTACTATAAGACTCTCTTGCACGGCTCAGCCTGGACTGACGTATGCCTTCAGATCTGCTGGATATTTGGCCTTTTTGTACGGAGAACAAAATCAGAACTAGGCCACAGGTTCTTAATAAACTGAGAAAACAAACAAAAAAAGAACTGACTTGGAGTTTTGGAGCCTCGTGAGCAGAGAATAGATTTATCAACTTCAACTTCATAAAATAAGAGAATGAGAAGAGCCTTAGTACTGAGCCCCAAGAACAAGGAACCTCCTACCCTGTGTATAACTGTGAGTCTTAGTGCTACACCTCTATAGGAAAAGGATAGCTCTTCACAGGCACTGCCTTCTGATTAGCCCACAGATAAAGCCGTTAGAGAGCACAGGTTTTAATGTGGGACATTTACAACACAGGGAGTCCTTGGTTTTTGATTGAGGTTTCTGGGAACCTTGGGGTTATGAAAAGGAGCTGATTTGACATTCTTCTTTTATGACATCAATGAAATCACCCTGTATCCTGTTATATACTGTTCTGCAAACAATGAAAACATGTTTTATTTAATAAGAAGTCTGCTGTGCTTTATTTGCAGCCTAATCTTCATTATATCAATTAATATAATTGAAGGGTTGTTCACCTTTAAATTCAGTTTTAGGGCTAGGGCAGACGGGGAGATTCGGGGGCATTTTGTCGCCTGGCGACTT
>CM044433.1:10095694-10105823 GCA_024363595.1 Xenopus borealis
TTTCTGTCCAGTCCAGTAGAGGGAGACAGAAATCTGAAAAAAGAGAACTAAACTTCCCCGATGAGAAAAGCCCCTACCTGCTACCCTAGTTAATCCTCCTCCCTGCACCCCCCACATTGTTCATTACTCCTGAAAGTGTCCCGAATACATCACGTATAGGTGCAGAAAAATTGCAGCTGAGCGCTTGGGCGCCATCGTATGAATCCAGGCCCGGACTGGCAATCTGTAGGTTAGGGCAAATGCCAGATGGGCTGCTATAAGGTGCCATAGAAAGTCACAATGTAGTGGGCTGGTGGGGGCTGTTTGGGCCTCTATGTGGGCTGATGGGCCTCTGTGTACCTGAAATGCCAGGGCCTATTTTAATTCTCAGTCCAGTCCTGTCTGGATCTTCGGTCTTCATCTATAAGGGAGTGCCAATATTGGCGCATGGGCATGAGGGTAGAGGAGTATCTAGGGTAGTGGGTAGGGGCTTTTCTTATTGGGGGGGTTTAGTTCTCATTTGAAGAAGAAGGAAAGCTACCAGGTTAGTTTATTGCCAATAGATTAGACACAATCAGGGCCAGATTTGGATGACTGGCACCCCTAGCAATGTGGTCCTAGCACCCATCCATACCCACACAACCCCCCTGCGAGCGCACATGCAGGAGCACTGGGGAGCTTCGTGGCCCTAGTGTTCCTCAACAAGCAGCCGAGTGGCATGCCACCCCTAATAGTTTGTCGCTATAGACCTGGGCCTTTGTGGCCTCTCCAGGCCTGCCCATAATAGTGCTAGAACACTGTATTTATTCTGTAGAATGCTTGACCATACTTGAGTAAACAGCTCTAGAAGCTCTTTTTCTAGGATATCAGCTACCATATTAGCTTGGTGTGTCTTAGTCTCCCTGCTCACTCATAGCAGGGAGGGGAGGAGGGAAAAGGTCGGGGGAGAGAGGAGCAAACTGAGCATGCTCAAGCCCTAGCCCTGGAGGTTTAAGCTGAAAACAGAAAGTTTTCTACAGAAGCCCATGTGTACACAATAGAAGGAAGGAAATGCTGTGTTTACTTTGATGGTTACTAGTGTATTTGTATAGACCTTTCTGATAATGATTACTTGCCTTTAACTTTTCCTTAGCCTTGAAAGGGATACTGTCATGGGAAAACAAGTTTTTTTCAAAATGCATCAGTTAATAGTGCTGCTCCAGCAAACTTCTGCACTGAAATCCATTTCTCAAAAGAGCAAACTGATTTTATTATATTCAGTTTTGAAATATGACATGGGGCTAGACATTTTGTCAATTTCCCAGCTGCCCCTGGTCATGTGACATTGTGCCAGCACTTTAGGAGGGAACTGCTTTCTGGCAGGCTGTTGTTTTTCCTTCTCAATGTAACTGAATGGAACGCAGTGGGAAATGGTTTTTACTATTGAGTGCTGTTCTTAGATCTACCAGGCAGCTGTTATCTTGTGTTAGGGAGCTGTTATCTGGTTACCTTCCCATTGTTCTGTTGTTAGGCTGCTGGGGGGGGGTGATATCACTCCAACTTGCAGTAAAGAGTGACTGAAGTTTATCAGAGCACAAGTCACATGACTTAGGGCAGCTGGGAAATTGTCAATGTGTCTAGCCCCATGTCAGATTTCAAAATGAAAATTCTGCTGGAGCAGCACTATTAACTCATGACAGTATCCCTTTAAGGTATGGAGATTCAAATTATGGAAAGATCCCTTGTCTGGTATTATCCTGTGTTTGAGCATTATAGATAGCAGATCCCATACCTGTATAAATAACATAGTTTGCCTTCAGAGAGACCGAAATTGAGCAATTCCAGCCTATTGGCCTTCTTGAAAACATCTGTTATCACCGCATATAGACTGACATGTATTAACTCACGGGGCTTAGCATGGTCGCCATGACATAAAAGGCTGATGTCACGAGCCGAGTATTAAAGGCATAATAACTGGGCCAGGCTTGGTTCCCACAGGAATAGAAGCCACTGCTGATTTTCACTTCAAACGTGCGTCACCTTGTGTTGTGGGAAAGCAGAAGCCGACAGAGCCTAAAATTCTGGCACTCTTAGCTAGCACTTAATTTTATTTTTACTGCTCAATAACAGGCCCTTTTCATCTGCTCAACACTCAAAGGAAAGACGTATAACGCAGCCCTCCCTAATAGTACGACAAGAAGGAAACAGCTAAATGGCAGGTTTGCTTGGAATGTGAGTCTGAATGGACTTCTCTGGAAACTGCCCCGGGGGCTATTGATGCTCCTTAGTTATAGTGGGACCAAGTTAGAGGAGAGAGGGTACTTGCCCTGGGCTACCCAGAATCAGAGGGGTGCCATGGGAGAAAAGTAATAGAAAACAGGAATATTACACTGTGTGAGGATTATTATAACCCTAATTATATATTATAATTATTATAATTATTATATATAATATTATATAATCTTTGCCTTGTAGAAGCGTTTAAACTGCAACCCCCAGCATGTTATTGAAGAAACCGCCCCAGAGTTATAGACCCTAATTTGTGGGGCCCAGTGGAGTCTCTTTCTGTATTCAACTTATAGAGTGTAAGCTCTTTAGGAGAAGGGACCTCATTCCGACTGTGAATTAAAACTCCCAGCATTGATCTTACAATCCAATTTAGATCAGCTGTACCCTTGTTTCTGTTTATATTTTGTAATGCACGGAGTATCCTTAGGGCAGAGAGAAAGCCTCCCCGGCGACTAGAATCTAAATAGACGGTGGGATGGCATTCAGAGCACTTCATTTTCCGAAGTCGCCCGAAGTTTTTCTCTCTTTGGAAAATGAAGCTCTCCGAGTGCCTTCCTGCCGTCGATTTCGATTCTATTGGGCTTGGAGGCAGTTAGGGGTGATTAGTCGCCCAAAGTAGCAGTGATTTGTCGCTGGACCTCTCCTCTAATCTTCTTGTCTGTTTCTACCTTTAGGGGTCAATTTAATAGTAATCCCTAATCGCACACCCTGATAGAGATTGTTCACCTCGAGTTGAGTTTTAGGGGCCGATTTACAAAATTCACGTAAGTAGATCGAAGTTCGATCGAATAACGATCCTACAAATCTTTTGTGAAATCGTAAAGTGAATTTTGGCTTCTTCGATCATCGAATAGATCGAATGATCGGATATTCGATAATTTGATCATTCGATGATCGAAGGAAAACATTTTTAAAGTTATTTGACTTTATACTTCGCCAGATTGAACCTACCGAATTGCAACAGAAGCCTATGGGAAGCTTCCCATAGGCTTCAGAGACTAAGTCCTGCTCGAATACCATTCGTACGATCAAAGCGTTCGATTGTTCGAATCGTACGATTTTTTACGGACGCTCGAATGAAATTTTACGATGTTTTAGTGAAATCGAGCGATCGGTATCCGATTGTACGAATTCATTGAGAAATCGAATATCTAGCGAAATGATAGCCTAAAACTATTCGATAAGGATTCGATGGTCGTATGCTTATTGAATTTTCGAATTTAGTCGAGCAAATTTTCGGGAATAATAGTTAATTTGCCCCTAAGTATAATGCAAGTATAATGCAAATAGGGATATTCTGAGACACTTTGCAATTGGTTTTTACTTGTGGCTTTTCAGTTATTTAACTTTTTATTCAACAGCTCTCCCGTTTGCAGCTTTGGAAATCTGGTCGCTAGGGTCCAAATTACCCTAGCAACCTGGACTATGAAGAGGAAAAGGCCTGAATAGAAAGATCAGAGGTCATATCCCATATATGGGATATTCAGCCGAATCCCATATCCCATATTTTTTATCCAAATAATAAGTTTTAAACAGTTATTTCCTTTTTCTGTGTAATAATAAAACAGTAGCTTGTACTTGATGCCAACTAAGATATAATTAATCCGTATTGGAGGCAAAACCAGCATATTGGCTTTATTTCATGTTTACATGATTTTATAGCAGACTTAAGGTATAATGATCCAAATTATGAAAAGAGTTGTTATTGAAAAACCCCAGGTCCACAGCATTCTGGATAACAGGTCCCATACCTGTTTAAACAGAACATCCCATTATAATGAGCTGGGGGAGGGGTAATAGCAGCAAATCATAGGGAGAGGTGTAGTTCTATCGGACTTCCTAAAAGTGTTTTATAAAGTTTGTTGCACCTGCATTAATCTGCTTTTCTCTGCTCGCTTCCATGTTGCCAACTTTGAGGTGGTTGGGTACAGTCTGTAGGCAAGTGTTTGTATATAGCCAACCAACTGCAACATCTTATACAAACGCAATAAAATAGATTTGTTAAAAAGCCAAATCTGTATGAAACAAACTTCACTTCCCGGCAGTTTCATGAGTAAAAATATCCAGTGCTGTGAACCTGCTGTGAACCTATTTTGCAGACAGAAACAATCTGAACAATTTAATGCTATTTGAAACATTTCATATATTTTGTATCTTCAGAACATCTTGCGGTATAAATAAAATAAGAGAGGGTTTTTTTTCCCCTTTTTTCTGGATTCCATCGTCGAACAGATGGCCATAGAGAATATTTAAACGCAAGGAGGTTGTCTGCTGGAAGTTGGCTGGTTTATTTAAGTATCTTTTATTTATATAATGGATTTTGCAGATGGCTGCGTTTAAATGACATTTTCAGGGAAAGATTCATATTTTTCATTATTGCCGTTTATTTTCACTTTGAAATGTGGCTGCCACACCCAATCTACATGGGGACAAAAGTAAAGGCAAAGAATGAAATTTCCTTCTTTTTTACCAACAATGCCCCTTGCCACCTATAAATTGTGTCCACTGCTCCATACACTGTCTGAATGTGTGTGTGTATATATATATATATATATATATGTTTTTTGTTTTTTTTTATCCTCTGGCCACCAATTTTCTATTTTAATACTCTATAGGCCCCTGAACCAATTTTTTTTTTTTAAATATTTTTTGGGGCACCAATTTTTTTTTTAACTTGTCGGGGGGGCCTGACCACCAATTTAAAAAAAAAAAATATTTTATGGGGCCCCAATTTTTTTTAACTTGTCTGGGGGGCCTGACCACCAATTTTTTAAAAAAATATATTTTTGGGACCCCAATTTTTTTTAACTTGTATGAGGGGCACTGGCGGCAATTTTTTTTTTAACTTATAAGGGAACCTTAAGGGGGTTACGATTTTAGCGCTGATGTCTGTGTGGTCTTTTAACTTTGAAGTGGAGTGGGCGGGGATTAGGGGCAGGGATAGGGCGGGCGGGGCCCAGGCGAGGCCCAGGGGGCCCCGGAAATTTTATTGTGCAGGGCCCCGTGATTTCTTATGGCGGCCCTGGTAATACTGGCCTTTGGGTCAGGGAAGGGGGGGCATTGAGTTTCTTGGGGTGGGTTGGTGATGTCACAGAATGAGGAAATGGATGGACTGGGCATGGAAATGATTGGGGTTGAAGGGGTGATTGGGTGGAGAGGGAGAGCCAGGGAAGGGAGGGATATTTAGGGTACATTGCCCATTAATTTGTATCACTGATCCAGTAACTAGCTGGTGGTTTGGTTAAACACTGGCTGGGTGACAACCCTACTTAGAATGTGACCCATTGATTTGATGGCAGCCCTGCTGGCCAGTAAAGTTGCCCAAGGCTTTGTTTTAAACATGGGGTAATAACGGCACAATAACCCTATTAACTGAGTGAGTAAGAAAATAAAGAAATCGCAGTCTTCTGACTTCCCAGGTGTCACACGCAGGATGCAGACGTTATTCCTTTTGAAGGGGCAACGACTTCTAAATCGACCATAATTTGTGTCTTGTAAGGAAAATCTAGATGTAAACGACGGTTAATGGGAACCATATGTAATTGCTGTTAAAGCAACTGGATTGTTTTCTATAAAAACTACTACAATTATTTCCATGCATGTTGCTTTTCATTGCAGGTGGGAGACATTAGCTCATAACCTTCACATAACCATACAGGGGTCTCACCAAGAGAAAATCAATCCCAAATGAACTTGATGTTATTTGCAGATGTAGAAGTGTTTGGGTGGGTAGATCAGAGTAATGCACTGCTCGCTGCGTTTCCATAAATGTCCTTCATTTTCTGCTTTGTGTGGGGGGCAATCCTCCTTCAGCATTTTAATGGAGAGGGTGACTGGGCTTTATGAGAATTTGCTTTACTTCATTTATTTGTGCTGTGCTGAATACACTGAAGTGCACTGCTAGCTTGCACAGCAGGGGGAAATAAGGGAGGCCAAGCCAGATTCTTTACCCCATTTCACAGCAGTGAATAAAGTCTCTAAAAACAATTTGTCTCTTCTTGGCTTCCCATCATGTACAGATACACTTTCATCCAGGGAGAAACTAGGGGCAGAGTCAGAATGGACCGGCGGGACATCGGGAAAAAACCTTGTGGGCCCCAGTTCTCATGGGCCCCAACGACCTACATCCATTACCTGCCTGCCCTCCACCCTCACTCTCCACTAACCTCTGTCATTGCTCCTCTCTGCCTTTCCTCCCCAATTGCTGCAAACTTTAGGGTGTTAGTTGCTAAAATCCATATTTATCTCATATTTTATTTTTAAAAAACTACGACCAAACTCCCATGCTCAATTTGACCATATTTATTGATAAAATAACCCAGATGAATAGGATCATGGAAAACCTCAATAAAATCAACTGGAAAACCTGAATCGCTCAAACTTTTCTGGCTTTTTTTCCCCGCAAATCTCACGATTTTACAAGCTTTTGCCCAAATAACTCCAAAAAAAAGTTGAATTTTCAGGCTAAACCCAACGCAGACCACGATACCTTGAGACTGAGATAGGTGCCTCTCCCATTGACTTATACAGGACCTAGACAGGTCTGAGATTGCAGATTTTTGGATTCAGGCTTTTTGCAGCATTGGGGTATAATAAATCTTGAAAATTTGTTTGATTTGTTTTTTTTTTTCACAAAAATTCAAGTTTTTGCCCCAAAAAACCAGACCAGATAAATTAGAGGTTTAGTAAAGTGTTAGGTAAGTGAGCGGGGGTGGGGGGAGGGATTGACGGTGGGTGAGTGCCCCAGGGAGCAGGCAGAGGGGGCCCAGAGGAGGTTTGGGGCCCCTGGAGTAGTAGGCCCAGTAGGCAGAAGAGGCACGTGCTTAGGGCACACACAGGGCAGGGGGTGAGGGATCGGCTGGGTTGCCTAGTGCCTTGGCTCAAATCCAATATCAAAAGCTATTTATATGTTGTTGCACATACATTACTTACTTTAACAGCATCTACCCTTTTGGGAAAGTTCCCACTAGATGCTGGAACATTTTGGGGGGGATTTGCTTCTATTTAGCCACAAGAGCATTAGTGAGATTGGGCAGTGATGTTGGATTCACAGTTGGCGTTCCAATTAACAAGGGTTCAGTTGGGTTGAGGTCAGGGCTCCCTGGTTTTTCCTCTCCCATCTCAGCAAACCCATTCTGTATGGACCTGGTTTTGTGCATGGAGACATTATTGTGCACATACAGGAAAGGACCTTCGCCAATCTGTAGCCACAAAATAGTGATTATCTTTACTTTAAATTGATTTCTGGATTCCTGAGCATTCTGAATTAATAACTTATTCTATATTTTACATATTTAACTATGATCTGGTTTGCTGCCTTTTTCATAGTCTCATTGGCTACAGAATAATATACAGTCTATCATCCCCCAATCTGAACCAAGATCCTTCAATTTCGCAGTCAGCAACAGGTGTGGGTTATGTGACTGATAACATTTTTGATGAACTGACTGTAAGATTTCGACAGAATCTAGGTTTAAAATGTAATACTCTTCAAGTGTCAGATTTGGAAATGGATATATAAACAAGCTCCATCCCAGCTCTGGCTCCCAGCTTACACTCCAACACGTCTCTAAACCCAAAACCAAGGTCACCCCGGGGCGATGGACCGGAACGTCCTGCTACAGCTGTTCCTTTATTGGAATGATTCTGGCTGCTTGATTTCCTCTCTCTTTTGTTTCTTTACAATCTGATGCAACAGGTTTCATGGATTCAAATGAGTCAAATACTCCCTAAGCATTACTTATAAGAGGTTCAATGTAAAGCAATTATATTATAATGAAGTTTAATTTACAGTGTCTTGTGAAACTATTTAGACCCATGCACCTTTTTTTTTGGTATTACTTTGGTCTTGTGTGTGGGATTATCCTCCTGCTGAAAGAAGAACTTTTACCCAAGCTTCAGTTTTATTGCATTGGTCTCTTGATGTATTTTATGATATTTTGCACCATCATTCTAATTCAACAAAATGCCCAGACACTACTGATAACAAGCAGCCCCACAGGATGATGCCACCACCACCATTTCTTATTGTTGGTGTGACATTGAGGCCTCCATATAACCATGGCCAGTATGGGATGGTGCACTGCTGTTTCTGGCAAGGAAGGGGGAGGACCTTGGTTCATTTGTTACAGCTGCCAACTTTAAGATCCAAATTCAAGATCTTTAACTAGCTAATTCAACTCTTTCAGTGTAGAACGTGTAATTACACTCAACACTTGTGATTCTGCCTTAAGCTCCCCATAGACGCAACGATCTTTCCCTGTCGAACGACTTAGGGAATTCCGACCAATCTGTCAAATTATCGTGCGGTTAGTGGGATACCAACGATCGTTCATCTTACGATTTTCCTCTGACATCGGTCTGATGATTGATCGGCCAGGTTAGTCCCCATGCAATCTACCTATGTTTGCAGGGCCAAGCAGCCTGCGATCCTTCAGTTTTGCTGCAATATCGCCTGAAATGGTCTTTTTAGTCGATGGACACATTGTACATTTAAACAATCGTTTTGAGACAATTGTGGTCTCACGATAACCATTGGATCTTTCAAAAATCTTTACGTCTATGGCCAGCTTTAGCCATGGCTTGAGCGCTGGATTTAAGGAACCATTATTGCTAATAGGAACATTTTTTATATTCCTATAGGTCCAAGACCAAAATCCATAGCAGTATGTGCAAATCTAGTACTGCCAACACCTCAAAATATACCATAGCTGCAGTGAATTTTGTGGCCGTACCATGACACATGCTTAAAACATAAAATAAGATGCTCTCAAGGCACAACCCCTGCCTTTGACAGCCCTCAACAGTGAAATGAGGAACATCTGAGGGTTGACTGGGGTTCACGACTGACAGAGAGGGTTGACACACAGTGGTATAGGAGTTGTGCAGCAGCTCTCTCAGCCAGTGAAGGGGAGGAAGGGATAGAGCAGATAGAGAGTGATCCCCAACCAGTGGCTTGTGAGCAACATGTTCCTCACCAACACCTTGGTTGTTGCTCCCAGTGGCCTCAAAGCAGGTTCTTATTTTTGAATTCCTTGCCTGGAGGCAAGTTTTGATTGTATAAAAACCAGATGAATTACCAAACAAAGCCTCCTGTATGCTACCAGTCTACATAGGGGCATATAGAGGAAGCAGACCCAGTGGGGGAGGGGGACCATGGAGTCTGCTATATAGAAATTCCACCTCCCTAATAAAAAAAAGTGTGGGTAGTTGTTGCTATACGTGATGGGCCTTTCTCAAAGATTTTTGTGCAGGGTGGGCCTGGTGCCATGTAGTTCTGCCACTGGGTAGGAAGGTAGTAGATGTACATGCCGAGTGCCCCGCATCTGTTGCGTCCTAGGTATGTGCCTCTTCTACCTACCCCTAGTTCCGGCCATGTGATATACTAAACTGATTGTTGAGTGTCCTCTGCTTCATTTTGTCAATGTTCTGGACAGATAGGGCAGCACCCTGGTGCTGAATGTTTGGGTAGGAATGTGGGATATGCATATACTGTATATTTATATATATAATGGTCTTAGTTACAGAACGAAACATTGTTTTTAATTAACTTTTCCTATAATAAATGCACTTTATACATATAATACATGGTAGATAGGTGTTGCTTATAGATATGGCAATGCTCACCAACATATGAACCAGTAGTAACCATCATGCACACTGTGTAATCAGCATAAAAAGTCTTCCCTGTAAAGCTTTCCTAGCTGTGGTATTAAAGGGTAAGTAAATGCCTTTTATACTTATTACCCTTGGCCTGTTTCCAACAACATCAAAGCAACTTCTGAAAATTGTTATTTGCTACTACCTGCAGCCAAGGGCAGTGTTGATTGGCCATGTCACTGTTGGTTGAGGTCCAACCATGTACACTGGAAGCACTGGCTTC
>CM044433.1:10111898-10123046 GCA_024363595.1 Xenopus borealis
ATTCTTGCATTTGTATTGTGTAAGTGATAAATTCAACTCTTTGTACTGGACCATATTGTTCAAGAGAAGAACCTTGATGAGGAAATCCTTCAGGAGGTCAGTTTACATTAGATTTATTAGCTGCTGTCTCTGCACTGGGACAACCGTGACCCCAATAATTTTTTTTACTAGGTTTTTTCACTGGGGAGAGAGTACCTGTTGTCTGTGGATCTGCAACTACCAATTGGCTAGGGTACAACCAACCTTTAAGGTGGCTATACAGACCATGATATCGTCTTTAGATCATCTTAATCACTAAAGGGGGCCATACACCTGCTGATAAAAGCTGCTGCCCTCTGACCGGCTTCCCCAATCGACATCTGGCCAAAAGTCTGCCAAATGTTGATCAGACAAGACCAAAAATCCAGTCGGATTGCAGACCACATCTGTTCATTGATGCAGTCCCACAATCTGCCCGTTTATCCTTCGTTATGATCTGATCGTTGGGCCCTAGCGCCCAAGGTGGGCAAACCGGGGAGATATCTGCTTGTTTGGCGATGCATACATGGATGGCCACCTTAGCATAGAAACTGTATCTTAGAGATATGACCTTATTTAGGAATGGTCAGCTAACAGACCAACCATTCATGTAATGTCTCTAGTTGGGGAACAAGCCAGGAACATAAAAGTCCTGGAAAACAAATTCTTTCATCCAACAACAATATCTGAGAACATGAACATTACAATTACAACTGCCAAATCCAATAGGTATTGTGCCAATTTTGGAAACTTTAAGCCTCAATATAAGGGTAATATTATCTCTAACAGTGGACTTCTCAGTTCCATTCTCTGGCTAGTATACCCCATAAACAGTATGGAGAACAATATGGAGGGTCAGGCCTGGACTGGAAATCTGTGGGTTCTGGCAAATGCCAGAGGGGCTACTATAAGGTCCCATAGAAAGTCAGTATTTAGTGAGCTGGTGGGGACTATTTGGGCCTCTGTGAACCTGAAATGCCAGGGTCTTTTTTAATTCTCAGTCCAGACCTGTGGAATATGGTGTATTCTATACATAGTGCTTCTTTATACTCAGTACCAGTCTTCCTTCCCATATCTCTCCCCTCCAATCAATCTTAAACACTGCTACCAGGATCCTTCTGCTCTCTCCTAAAACGGAACCTGCTCAACCCCAACTAAAATTCTCAGTGTGTCTGCCTGTTAAGCAAAGGATATCATTTAGAACCCTTCAACTAACATTCAAAGCCCTTCACTCCTCTGCTTCTCACTACATTTCTCCTCTTATTTCGCTATACGTTCATGGTCGTCTTCTCCTCTCTTCTTAGAGCCACCTTCTCTTCACACCTTCCACATCCACTGCCACCTCTCATCTCAGACCCTTTTATCTTGCTGCTCCTTACCTATGGAATTCCATCTCTGAATTCCTCCATAAGGAATCTTCTCACACTCTCTTCAAAAAAGAATAAGAGCCTACCTTTAGGATCACTAGAACATTTGCCTAGTCCTGTGCCTACTGACTGTGCCTTACCTTGTGCACTTTCATCTCCAATTTGTGCCTGTATGTTAGCCTCCCATCCACTTAGATTGTAAGCTCTACAGGACCTCCTTCCCATTATGTTTCTTACTGCATTCCACTTAAGCTCTTTGTCCTGATTCTGTATATATTTATGTGATTTGTCTTGCCCTTGTATACTTATAGATATATATATTGTACTTTGATGCACTATACATCGCTGCGGCTCCTTGACAGCGCTTTACAAATAAAGTTATACATACATATACACATACATCTTTGGTTCTTAAAACAAGTTTATTATCAATAATGCATACCAGAATATATATTAATAAGTTGAACAACAGCGGGCAATAAGCACTGACAGTAGTCTCACAGATGGTGCCTTCTCTGGGTTTTTCATCTCTGGTTGGTTTCTCAATCATTTTATGTTTTATTGTTTATATTACTTGTGTTAAATGGAAACTTTTATTTAACACAATGGAGAAGGAATAATTATCCAACTTTACTTCTCTCCAACAGCCCTTGGGGATCATTCTGGCTCTCTTTCTAGTTTACCCCAATGGAGCAGCTCCGTTTAGCCTTCAAAGACAGCTTTCCCTGCAGCAATTACTAACAGAACGACTGTTTCTCTCCTTCTATTGCTCTAAAAATTTCAATCATAGGAATAGCTAGTATATACTAAGCAGTGCTGTTTTACAGTGTTGGACTGAGATGTGCAGGGCTCACCGTCACCGGGGCTGACATCTGAAGGGCCTAAGAAGGCAACTTCTAACGACTTCGGAAAAGCCAGCGCCGCGTGGGAATAGGCGCAGGCGATTATTCAGTTAAGCCGCTGGAAAGCAGGGGGAAGCGTTTTGGGGAGATTTGTCGCCCCAAAGAAGAGGCGGTTAGTCGCCTGGCGACAAATCTCCCCGAATCTTCCCATCAGGCCTTACCCTAAATGTTCAACTTGATCTCTTTTTTCAACCTAACTTACTATGTTAAATAAACACAACAGGATTGTTTTGCCTGTAATGAGGATTAATTATATCTTAGTCGAGATCAAGTACAAGATACGGTTTTATTATTACACAGAAAAAGGAAATCATATTTAAAAATCCAAATGATTTGATTATAATGGAGTCTATGGGAGATGACCTATACCTGTACTACAAAATGAATTTGGGGTCCAGATTATAAAAAAACAATGATATTAACCACAAAAGGTTATTTAGTACATTGTTACCCCTACTGTCCCTACCAGCCGTGCCATGGCATTACTTCAGATGACTGCTGCTTAAATTGCTGATGAATAGTTGGGAAAACAAAGTTGGAGAGTTCAGCTAAAGGTTTGGGAAACACCTCCTGCTCCTTTAATTAAAGATAAATGAAATGAGCATAATATACAAAGGGGGCATTGAATGCAGTGCTAGTGGCGTTATTAGAGGGAGCGGAGGCGCAACTGGTGGCGAGGATAATAGGACTATTTTTATGTGAGACTGAATATAAAGCCGCACCTTATTAGACCTCTAAGTGGGTGCAAACACAACAATTTAGGTATTCACAGTACATTAAGTAACAGTTTCTAAGCCGACTCCTAAAATGTACTCATCTTAATGAACTGCGCTGGTAGGTAGTTTATTGAGCAGAATAACATACCCTCCTACGTTATTCCAAAGAGAAAGTTACACATCTGTATGTTTACATTTTATGACAAATTGCTTCACGCTCTTGCAGCACACGCAGTAATGGCACGATAACACAAAGTTGTAAACAGAAAAAAAATTGCACAGCTAAGAACAAAAAAATGGGCATGTTATATTCTTCATTAGGTTATTGTTCTCTTACCAAGTTTAATTGCACATTTATAGGTAGATATAAGGCTCTGTACAACACATACTTTTCTCATAATGTACCAGGGCTAGAAATATTGGTAGTCACCTTTGTCCACTGGATGGTGGGACTTTCCAACAATTACAATGGGGTCCCAATAACAACATAGAAAAAAAGGCCCCTAAGCATCCCTGACCACATCATAATTATGCTGAAATCTTTCCCACGATCCAGCCAAACTCCACCCAATCCACAACAAGCTTTTCTGCTTCTGTGACATACAGATTGCACTTCACCAATTTGGGGCCGCCTTTTGCCACGAGGTCCTCTGACTGCAGTTCTCCTATACCCCTCTGAAGGGGGGGGGAATTACTTTCTGTAAAATTGCTTTCTGAATTCATTACTATTTATTTATTACATATCTTGCTAAGAACCTACCTTGTTTACCTGCAATTTCCCTGTGCGCCTGGACCTCAGAGAACTGCGGTTAGTCCCATGAATACACAGTTGCCTACATTCGGCAGCACTATATTCATGAGGGGGTGGGAGGAGTGAGGCACATCGGCATCCCCCTTTCTCATGCCCTACTGGGGAGAGACAGGACAAATTGGTTACTCCTGATGGGCATATGTTGCCTATATAATATCATTATGTGTATGTTCACCTTTACTGACCAAACTCTAATATAACCCTTCGCAAAAATATTGCACATACAGGGCCGGAATGGGAGGAAAAAGCAGCCCATGTATTTATGCGCATGCAAAGCATGAGATATAACCCCAAGGTTAACTAGAATTAATGTTGTAAGTTAAGAGTCCATTACCATATAATCCCCAGCAATATTATACACCCTATATAGGGGCAAATTTACTAACTTCCGAAAATTCTCTAGCGTTTGCTTCGCTAGCGTTCGGCGCACTTTGCCAGGTGAATTTTCGCCAGCGCTACGCAAATTCACTAAAGTACGAATTTACGCTCAGGTCCGTGAACGGTAGCGTAGTTGCGCTAGTGTTACTTCGCTAGGCAGAGCGCAGTTACACTAGCGAAGCCTAATTTGCATACGGCGGGACCTTTAACGTATAATAGAAGTGTATGTTACAGCCACTACATTCCACTACACAAGCCCAGGAAACCTTTAATAAATAAAATAAAGTTGTCCTATTGCCCTACATGTGCCCCCTGTATAGTTGTGTTGCCATATGTAGTCTTTTTCAGACTATCACCCTCCAATGCTAAAACACGCCCGCGTTTTTTGGGGACAGAAACATTTTTACATTTTTTTTTCAACCTCCTATCTATTGTATTGAACTTCGCCTGGTCTGACCAGGCGAAGTAACGTCTAACGTAAGTAGTAACGTTCAGGAAAATGTTCATCTTAGTGAATTCGCGAATTTACGATCCGTCAGTGCGCAACTTCGCATGGCGTAAGGGTGCGAAGTTGCGCAAGTCTATCTACTTCGCTAACGAAAATTCACCAGAGCCGGTGTTAGTGAATTTCCGAAGTTACGAATTGATGTCACGCTGGCGAATTAGCGCTAGCATTAGACGCTTCGCTCGTTAGTGAATTTGCCCCATGTGCTCAAACTGGTCTTTGCAACAAATATCTCCCCTAGTTTCTATCACAACTATTCAGTTGTATTAGTGACCCTATACTTACAGTATATTCTAAATTTTTCTTTATATGCCCCCAGCTAGACAATGCACCCTGGAAGTAAAGAGGACTCTAATTACCATGTGTATCACAGGGCCAAAGTGTGACATACTTGAGGAGACTAGACTGTCTCATGCAATTAATGCTACATATCACAGTGTAACATATACAGGCTGAAGTGATTGTTCTGATCACAGATCCTCCAGTTGCCAACATACCTATCATAAGCATAAGGGATTGGGTATATAGCAAGACTCTAATATTACTAACTGAAGTTGCTCAGAATTCCTGGTTTCTCCCATATGCCAGTACAGGTATGAGCACTAACAAATACAGGCATCGGCTTAGCTTATTTTTAGGTGAGCAGCCCACTTACATTTTAAAGCAATCAGCCCATCGGGCATTTGCCCGAACCCACAGATTGCCAGTCCAGGCCTGTGCACATATATTTACCAATATATAAATAACGTAATATTTTGTGCAAGGCCAGAGCAAACCAACAACATTGAGCAAAGCGACTGCCGTTATCTACTCCCTGCTCCATAAAGTTACAAGTCTCTCCCTAAAGGAGGTCAAAGCAATGCCAAGGTAATGAAACAGAAAATCTGCACCTGGAAATCATAGAGGAATGGAGGAGACTGCCAGGAACATATGGAGGTGCAGAAGGCAGAAGAACGCTCCGTTGAAATGATTTCCACATTGGAATTATATTTGGAATGTCCAGTGTGTACAGTATCTAAAATAAGACTACAAATCTTGTATTTATAACCTGAAAAAGCAACAAATGGAACACTTTTTTTTTTTAAGTTTTTTTTTTTTAGGTTCAAGACCATTTTCCTTGTAGATTGTTTCTTTCTTGTTTACCTGTTCTTTAAGCAAATGTTATGGAAATAGCATGTGTGGCTCACAGTCTGTTATATGTTCCAGTCCTCTGCGGAAACCATCCCAAATATTCCAGGCTTTGAGTAATCCTGCCTAAATGAAATCTTACATGGTGAAAAATATGCCCAGTAAGACCTTTGTACTTTAAAATCAACACCGGTCACTCATGACATGACTTTTCCATCCTTCGCTGCTAAAGGGAACTTGATTCAAACCATTTATTCCGAGCAGGAATGTCTTAAAGGGAAACCATCATTAAAACAGAATGGGTTTTTATAAGGAATGCTGGAATGGTCAGACTGTGAACTGTGCAGAAATACATTCATTATACTTCAGCAATAGTTTAGATTCTTGCAGTAAAACCTCATGCAAAGTAGAGGGAAAAAATGCTCAGATTAATTTACACGTTTGCTGAAAGATGGTCCAGAGATGGAAATGGAAACTGCCAGAAGGCAATCGGGAATATATAAACTTCTACACACTTCACTGCTTTCGATTCCAGAGGATACATTTCACTTTGCACTGGTGTTTTCTCTTGTCAGGACCTCCCATACTCTTTCTTGGGACCACCATCATCCATATGGATGGCTGCCAATACTGTGGATCATCTAGCAGGAATTCCTTCAGTAGATTGTCCGGTTCGCTGGCTAGGAAACAAGCTGTAATCATTTTTGAAGGGGTCACTTTAGAAAGTAGCCTTTTACCTGGGTAGAGATTACTAGTTCAAGCAAACCTGTTCCTGGAGGGTAAGTGGACAGTCTTCAAAAAAGAAAGTCACAAATACTAGATGTCAGATACTTTCTATAAAAAAATAATCTGGTGTGTTCGATAGATTGACTTCATCCTTATGTTGGTGAGTCAGTTTAGTAGAATGCAGGGTATGTTACTGTCTTGGAATATGATCAGTTTGAAGGGTACAAGTTTCACATCACTGAGTGCACATGGTCCCTTTAAATGGCTTGATATCCTTTGGTCTGTAATTCAGAAGGCCCAAGGAAACACCTGACTTTATTGCTTTCATCAATCATGTGCCCACCTATCTCTAAGAGAAAAAAGTATAAAAGACAGCCTAGAATGGGTTGAAGACCCTCATTTGTTATCCCAAAGTAAACAAGTCCATAGGTACTAAAACAAATTACTTAGTGAATGTTACGATCTGGAATCGATATATATCTGGCAAGCGGTTAGAGAGGGGTTTGGGTTCTGGCTCTGACCTAATTCACACTGAATCATACCCTTGACCTGAACTGAACCTTGGTCTCTAGATATTGCCTATATACATAGTTTATGAGATATTAAGAAGGGTCAGACTGGAGAATCCAGGGAACACCAGAACTGTAACTTCAAGGGCCCTCTGTGCAAACTGAAGGACCTGACGTCCAACTTTGCACTGTTCGCCACCATATCCACCCCTTTATTTCCTTCTCCATAATTTGCAGATGCCATCAGATCCGGGCCGAGCCACTCTGCCCCCTCCCTGGAGTGTGCACCCAGTAGTGATGCATGGAGGTATGCCAAGCGCCAGGGGAGAAACAAGAGTCTGGACCAGGGGTAGGCGAAAGAAGAGGTATGTGCCTGGCACCCCACTTTCATTGTGCCCCAGGCACATGCCTTTTCTGCCTACCCTTAATTCCAGCCCTGGATCCGGGTGAGGGGGTGGGCCTGGGTTGGAGGTGTCCATGAAGGCTGGGACCCACTGGGTTTTTTCCAGGTCCAGTCCACCTTACCAGCAGTGGTGTAACTACCGGGGGATCAGGGGGTGCGAGTGTACCAGGGCCCGCACCCCCGCAGGGCCCCCCCGGCAGTATTCGCCTCGCTGCAGCCGTCATAAGATGGCTGCAGCCAAAAAAAAAATCTGAACGGAGGGGGTGGGGGGGGCCCGGATGCGCAGCTCGGATGCGCAGCTCGCACCCGGGCCCGCCCCCATCTAGTTACGTTACTGCTTACCAGTTAGTCTTACCAGTGGCATAACTATAGAGGAAGCAGACTCCTCAGTCGCAGGGGGGCCTGGCGAACACAGGGGGCCCAGATTGTGGAATCTGCTTCCTCTATAGCTAATTAGAAAACCCCCTCCTCACCCGCCGCTCTCTTACCAGTGAGGAAGGGGGATGCAAGTCAAGGTGGGACATGGGCGTCGTTGGGGTGGGATGTGTAGTTACACCACTGAGCCTTACCATGGGGTTAGCATCACCCAGTTCCAGCATTGCAGTTCATTTTTACTAAAGCTTCTGGATGCCCACATGACTGCACCAATATTATCCCTCTTATTAAATATCAACCCCACACAAGGAAGATCAGCAACTATCCACTGCTTTCAGACTGCTGTGGTTGTACTGGAAGGCAGCCCATATCTTGGTGTCTGTTATTAATGCCTAATGAGAGTTGAATGTTATTCATCCTGTATTTCATGCTACGCTTGGGTTCATGGTTTGCCCTTTGGAATGCAAATGTCTCTGGCAAGGAATAGCATTGTTACTGCCCAATAAATACTGACTTTCTATGGGATCTTATAGCAGCCCCTCTGGCATTTGCCAGAACCCACAGATTACCAGTCCGGGCCAGTATATTATAATAGGGCCCCACAAGTATTATTTCATGCGCTTTGTAGGTAGAAAAGGTCAGTATTTTGTTATAGAAGACTTTTTACTTTTTTTTTATAAATAGCTGTATTCACTGACATGCGTTATAAATAAAAGGGCCTGCTGCAAAAGGGGTAACACTGTGTTAATCAGGATCACTCACACGCTGACACTTTCTTTTGCACAGCCCTCTGTTATTTGTTCCATACAGCCTAATCACTTATTTATTTTCTCAGTTTAGATGGTTAAAGGGAGTATTTATGGCCGAGTAGGTATAAAAATACTCCATTTATGCCCACCTTTTAATCACTCGGTGGAATGTGTGCAGGAGCGGAACCCTGAGCTGACAGCTTAATAGTGTGGGATAAAATCAGGAGAAAATGCGCAGAAAACCACAATGAGTGAAGGTCTTCTCTTCAGCGTCATTTGATCTGCCACTCTGGAAACCATCCAACTTGCCCATTGATCAAATGGTAATCCTTTCAAAGGCTCTGGGGCCGTTTCTTCGACCGTCCCATCGTCCCAGGTAGTAATTAAAAGAGAATTAGGCATATCTAGCATATCCCAGCAGACAAACAAGCAAAGCACAAGTAATCTTCAGCTGAAAAAAGAATATGATTTGTCTTGAGTAGTTTGGAAACACATAACAAGGTTTCTGTGGGCTGGAAGCCTCCAGTGTAAATATGACTTTCTTTAGAAAATAATGATCAAAATAATCTGTTATTCTTCTTTTTTTTAAAAGAAAGGTTTAGAATAGGCTTTGTGTACAGATGCCAAGGGGTTGTAGTCGTGATAAAGAAAGTCAATGTCATGCAGAAGTTTAACTGTTTTGTAAGTGAGGCTGATTTGGGCACGGATCTTCACCAGCTGCCCATATGAGACCAGGGGGGGGGCATCACATGATACGCCCACCTGCAGGGGAGTAACTAGAGAGGAAGCAGGGGGGCCCAGGAGGTACAGGGACCCCATGAGGCCAGTGACATAACTAGACAGTACTGGGCCCCAAAGCAAATTGTTCACCAAAATGTTTAGAGGTTGACCTGTTTTGCCAATATTTATTGAAAGTATATTAATGAGGGCCTCGTAGGGTTGCCACCTTTTCTGGAAAAAAATACCGGCCTATATATCAGTGATCCCCAACCAGTAGCTTGTGAGCAACATGTTGCTCTCCAACACCTTGGATGTTGCTCCCAGTGGCCACAAAGAGGGTTCTAATATTTGAATTCCAGTCTAGGAAGTAAGTTTTAGTTGCATAAAAATGAAGTATAGTGCCAAGCAGAGCCTCCTGTAGGCTACCAGTCCACATAGGGGCTACCAAATAGTCAATCACAGCCCTTATTTGGCACCCCGAGAGACCTTTTCATGCTTGTGTTGCTCCCCAACTCTTTTTACATTTGAATGTGGCTCACGGGTAAAAAAGGTTGGGGATCCCTGCTATATATTTATCTTTTTTCCCTATTAATAACATTGGGATCAACCATAATTTTTAATGGCCAGGCCAGGAAAATACCGGCCAGGTGGCAACCCTACTCATGAGGCCCCCTATACCTCCTGGGCCCCCTGCAACCACAGGGTCTGCTTCGTCTGTAGTTACGCCCCTGCATGAGGCCCTAATTCATATAGAAGCTAAATAAATATTGGTTAAACAGGTCAAAATCTAGACATTTTGGGGGCCCTTTAATATCTAGTTACACCACTGCCCATCTCTGCTGTACCAAAAGAATAATATTAAAATCTCTGCCCCAAACTTTCAGAAAAGTGTCAGTTTGCGGGTGGCAGGACCTAAGACAATCGGGGTGGCTGATTTTAACTGCTGTTAATGGGAGATATCCGATGTCAAGAAGAAAGCCAATGATCCAGATCTTCTCAGGCCTCTACGTACGTCATTAGATGTTCCCTATGGCTGCAGTGTGAAGAGTGAAGCACAAAATATATACAGATGTTTGTGATAAATGGAGCCAACTGCATCTACTAAATCCATACCTGCAAAAAGTACAGAGATACTATTCTGTGTTTATTGCTAATTGCTAAACACAGTAATTCTTAGTCAGAACTAGCCAGTATTTCACCCTGACTCTTTCATGGAACTCGGGCCGGCCTTTAGGGTGGGTGACCTGTGCAGCAATACAGACCTCCAAATGGAAGGGGACACCAGACTGACCATTATTCTAGTAATGCATAATTAAGTGTATACTTTTATATATTTATATATTAGCTTCCAAGTAGATGCCACTAAATGTACAACGTCCAGTGCAAAAATGCAGAGAGCAGGGGTTTCCAAATAAATTCTGTATTTAGACCTGTTGCACCTGGTGCTTAATGTGCAATGTAGAGGCATGTATTAGATAGATCCACCCACCTTGTGCCCATATATACTGTATGCATTGCCGACATGCACTACTGGTTCTACATACATACATACATACATACATACATACATACATACATACATACAAACCGGTGCAACTTTGTTTTGCTCTATACTGTGAGGTCAAAGATTTGCTCTTATGAATACAAATTAACTGGATGGTTCACCTTTGAGTTAACTTGTAGTATGCTATAGAATGGCTAATTCTAAACAACTCTTCTTTGTTATTTATTCTTTATAGTTTTTAAATTGTCTGCCTTTTTCTTCTGACCCTTTCTGGCTTTCACATGGGGGTCACTGACCCCATCTAAAAAAACAAATGCTCTGTAAGGCTACAAATGTA
>CM044433.1:10127132-10140063 GCA_024363595.1 Xenopus borealis
ATTCTGCTGGAGCAGCACTATTAACTGATGCATTTTGAAAAAAACTATTTTCCATGACAGTATTCCTTTAATGTACAATGCTGACGTTGAAATTGGTGGCGACCCTGGATTCCAGTAAAAGCTACAGAGTACAATTACACTCTTGACCATTCCTGACAAATTTGTGCTACCAACTTTGTGGTAGTAATTTACAGAAGACTCTTTCTTGTTTCAGACCATGTCACTATGAAAAGACAAGGTCCCTATAGAATGAATTTGCTGAGCTGAAAATGGAAGAGCCCAAATGATCACCTATAGGATGAATTGCAACACTGACTGTAATAATAACTAATAAATAAATAATAATAAGGTGACCCCCGTGGTCTCCTCTTCAGCACATAGTTGGCACATTTGGCTTATGGGAATTGGCACACGCAGGTTTGAAGCTGGCGTTTATGCACATGCATCTTTTCATTTAGTGCGTCATATAATGTCATCGCGCCTGGCATGAATTTCAAATATTTAAAGGCGCCACGCTCCTATAGCCCAACACAGATCTATTTAGCAAAATTCCTGGGTGCGCTTTTAGTCTGGTTTCTTTGTTCTTGACCCATGTCTGTCCATGACTTCTGCTGCTTCTCTGTCTCTTACTGACCATTCTTCTGCATTCTGACTTTACACTTACTGCTTTACTGTTTGCTTTGGCCTGACCTGCATCCTTGACTACGCTTCTGGTTCCTGATTCTGTACTGCACTGGCTGATTGGTTCTTACCACGGCCTGTCCATCCTGCACAGCTACGCTTTATGCTAACGCTGTTCGTATGGTTGCACGTTCCGGTTCTCTTGTCCGCACAGAACTCTCGCTGTGGTTCTCTCTCTCCAAGACCTGGAGGCATCCGAGTAGTGGAGGGCTCCTCCCGAAGCTAAATGCCTCTGTTATAGGCAGAAACATGACCGAAACCTTGGCATCTGTTCTGGGTTTTGGGAAACCATAAGTGACAGTAAGCCAGGCCTGATCCTCAACATCACTGCCCAACTTCTCTAATACTCTTCAGCCTCAACGAAAGCAAATCCATTTAAATTTTTCAACATCTAGTGGAAAGCCTTCTGAGAAGAGTAGGAGAAGAGTTATAGCAGCAAACAGAGGACCGATCAAAGCTAATATGAAGACTATGGCTTACTCCAAAACATCTGTATACTGTTTGATTAAAAACAGTTTCACAGCATCGTAACAGTTCCTTAATGTCGTCTTAGGTTAACATCCAAAGTGCATGTTCTGCTTTGTTAGCAAAGAACATGCAAATATACTCTTCAGAACATGCTCACGCCCCAGTATATTATTTTTTAATTTTGTTTGCAACATGTAATAATAACACTTTATGATACTTTTTATGAGACTATAAATTACACAGGCCCTCGGGATTTGACATCTTCCTAGAAAAGGTCTGGCACTTCTGTTTAAATAGCTGTATGTTATCTAAGGTGAAGGTGATGCCAGGTCACATTGTATCTTCAAAGAAACGCAGAAGGAAGTTGTCCAAAATATGGTCAGTGAATAGAGACCCATGGATATTGTCGAAATGGTGAGCTGAGCTCCACCAACGTACATGCAAAGAAGAAATAGCTGAATGTTTCAATTTCAAGACGTTCCCTGAACCTTCTGCTCTTCTGATGGTCCTGCCCCAATGAGCTCAAACACAATTGAAAATAGCCAATAGTTGGGGTCTGATCTACATTTATAAGCCATTAAAAACAAAATATGACTTTCCTACAATGACTTTGACTGTTAGCAGATCACCAATATTATAACATATTCACATTGCTTCGTAGATCCATCCATCTGGATTAGACAGTTAAAGGAATTGTCCAATGTAAAAATGAAACTGGGTAAACAGATAGACTGTGCAAAACAAAGCATTTTTATTATATAGTTAGTCAAAAACGTAATCTATAAATGCTGGAGTGCATTTGAATCTGAGCTGAATGCTGAGGGTCAGAAGTATGTCCCATGTGACCCCCTTAATGTCACTGATTGGTTACTGACTGGTAATCGGTTAGAGAACTACAAAGCAGGAAGTAGTGTTCAGGCTTTTACATAAACACGTTCTTGAGGCACACGATGGAGTCACAGAAGTCTCCTTTCAAGTGATAGATAGACCACGCCGCAATATAAGAAAAGGTGATTTCGACTTAAAACTAAGCAGGCTTGAAGCCTTCTGGATATATAAATTAAAAACTGTAGAGGGTTCAGGGGGACTACATAGGCAGTGGGAACTGGCTTGCTACTGTAATTAAACCCATATATATTTATCTAGTTCATATTAGATTTAATTCAATTAATTAATTACTTATACAATGAAATAAATAAATAAACACAATTTTATATAATCATTCCCCATGAAATTGCATTAAATTAAACTTAATCAAATTATATCCAATCATACTAAATTGCATTATGTGACAGGTCGTATCTGTTAGATAGAGATGTTTTTCTACATATAAACATATGTGTTGTCACTTATTTATAATTGTTTTTACTTATCTACTTTCATATACATTGTATCTTAAAAGCTTCCATTTCCGGTACTGAGGCTATGATTGTTACTTTTTTTGTACAAATGTATTTATAGTTTTAACGGCACTTTTTTTTGTTTCATTGTATTGATTACTGTGTAATACCCAAACATCACCCCTGTGGGTTAATGTTTCAATTGGAAGTGTTTTTGCTATGGGTGATTTCCTCATTCCCCTATTTATGGGTGGGGGGTTGGTGTGTTATCTCATGCTTCTGAGGAAGTGGCGAGACGCCACGAAACGCGTCACGCATGGGGCTTGTCACACTCACAATTTCTGTTTTTAACATGATTTAATAAAAGATGAAATTTTAACTTCAAGCATATCGACTGAGTGCTCCGCTGATCATTCTAATTGCAAGCTTCTCTGTACTGAACAGCCAGAAATAGAAAAAAGAGCCCAGAACAGCCACAGCAGCAGATAAGATACTTTTGTATCAATTTCTAGATAAGCAAATAAGTAATTAATTACACTTTTTGGCCCTCTTTTTATTTTCAAAATGTTGGGAGGTATGACTAGTCTTTTAAGTATTGTAGAGTTTCTGAAGCAAACGCACCAGTTTTACCAGTGCAGGGCAAACACTACATTATGTTGTAATTATCTAAAAACACTTTCAGTTTTTATGTTACTGTTCCTTTGAGGGCTAGTCCAGACGGGGAGATTCGGGGGCGATCCGTCGCCTGGCGACTTCTCGCCGCGACAGATCGCCCCCGAATCTCCCCGAATAGCTAGTCACCTGCAAGGCTTAAGCGCCGGCGCGTGTCCACACGGAGCGGCACGATTTTTAAAATCGCTCCAAATTGCCTGGCGAGGCAATTTGGAGCGATTTTATAAATCGCGCCGCTCCGGCATGGAATATGTATTTATCAAGGACTATGCTCAGTGAATACAAGATCTGATCTATGGTTTGGAGCAGTCTCATAAATTCCAACATATATGTCAGCCTCTTTTAAGTCATTCATATGTAAGTTCACATGACTCACATAATATAATGCATACACTGTGCACGGGAGGGGCCACTCCTACCATTCCACCTGTTTGGTTTTAGAGTGGCAACAACATCAATTAATAAATAACATGCCTTCATATTAAGGTGTGGGGTATTATTTTTATCAGAATAATGAATAATAAAGTTAGTACAATGTTTATTATAAGTGCATATAGTTCATAACAAAGGGGCAATGGCATTTTCTTATTTTGTGTAAAAATAGTGGGTACAATGGGTCAGTTATTCTTTGTGAAATGCTTTTGGAACCAACCAGTCATTGTCTACGTACCTATGAAGCAAAATGGGCTGTTGGATCTCAATGGACAGCCCTCAATGGAAATGGGTTTGTGTTCAGATTACTCATTAGCTTTTCCTTCTGTGACCAATTTCGGACACAGCACCCTACCATTGCTGGCAGCTGGGGCCACCCACATTGTCCACCTGCCCCTTGGACAACAAAACCATTACCCATCATGCAACTGGTTTTCTAATTTTTTTGGCAAACTCCAGGTGTACATTCATGGTTCCTCTTTGAGTATCAGGAACTTTTGTGTTTCCCTTCTATACAGACCAGTGTTATGCAGAGCTCTTGATGTGGTGGACCTGTAACAATAATGAAGTATAGTACAGGTATGGGATCTGTTATCTGGAAACCTATTATCCAGAAAATTCCAAAATACAGGAAGGCCTTCTCCCATAGACCTAATTTTATCCAAATAATCCAAATTCTTAAACATTGTTTCCTTTTTCTCTGTAATAATAAAACAGTAGCTTGTACTTGAGCCAAACCAAGGTATAATAAATCCTTATTGGAGGCAGAACCAGCCTATTGGGTTTATTGAATGTTTAAATCAGGGCTCCCCAACCTTTTTCGGCCCAGGGACCTGTGTAGTGCCAAATTTTTTTGCCAGGTCGGGTGGGGGGGTTGGCAGGGGGTAAGGAGGGGTCGGCGTCCAATTCTGGAGCTCCAGCGTCCAATTTGCGCACCGGCATCCAATTAGGTGCGTTAGCGTCCAATTTCACACGACTCATTAATTCTGCGCTAGGCTCGCGGCCCAGTTCAGGACTGGCCATGGCCTGGCGGTTTGGGACCCCTGGTTTAAATGATTTAAGGTATGAAGATCCAATTTATAGAAAGAGCCATTATCCAGAAAACCCCAGGTTCCGAGCATTCAGGATAACAGGTCCCATACCTGTAGTGGTGTCTTCATGTCGTTGGGCTGTTTCATCAATAGGGTCTACACGCCTTATTAAAAGAGGAAGAAGAATGATTGGAGCATAATACAGGGTCATACTGTAAGAGACCATGAAAGTTTGGAGTTCATATTTCAGCAGAACAATACATCCCATAAGGCTAAAGAAACTGAAGAATAAAATAACTGGTCAAGGGTTTAAATAATTGTCCAAGGCACTGTGTTTGTGTGTATATATATATATATATATATATATATATTTATATATATATATATAAATATTATGGGGTTGATATACATTCCACTGGTGTTTTTATTTTTTGGAGAAGTGGTAATCAAGGAAATTTAGTTTATTCCACCGGAGACACAATTCCAAGCATAAACGTAAAGTGGAAAAATTTTAGAATTCATCAAACTGCCAGTCCCAATCACAGCGAACATTAAACTTGCAGCGAGTATTTAGTAAACAAAAGAAATTCTACAGAAACCACCAGCACTGCTGGACATTTTGTTCCCTTTAAGCCAATGCTTGGCTTTCAGAAGGAATATTCCATTTGCAGCAGTGGTGCCTAAAGCGTTGGATAATGGACATAAAATGAGTGGTTTGTTTGGGGATACAACGATATATGGAGCAAACTCAGTGGCTGTTATGGAGCCGACCAATATGGAGGGTGTGTAGGAGGCCTGAGTTAATACTCAGATCATCATTTCCAAGTTTTATCAGATGAAAAGGTCCATAAAAGATTCCTGGAGCATTTGTCTCACTAGCTGGTTGGTGAAAGGCTCCCTATCACCTCCCACAGAAGGGGGTTGAGATAATATATAGCTGGAGACATAGCCAGACAATGGGCACCCTAAGATACTATAAATGTATGACAAAACAGGTATTATACTGCATTAAGCACACTTTTATAGGAATATTTTAGATCACATTGGCCCTTAAACAATGAATCAAACTCAGGCCTAAGGCTTAAACAGGTAGTATAACTAGCGTTACATATGGACATCAAAAGGCATTGTTCTTAAAGACTGCTCCACGTTATTAAAAAATAAAGGGGATTAACTGACTAGTTATATTTTATGAACACAGAATTTCAGCTCCAATAATATAAGGGTGCACCATTTGGAGAGCCATTGTTTGATCATGTGTTCCCTGTAAGTAAAAAATTGCTTCTTGTTTTCACTTTTAGGACTTGAAGGTTTTTGGCCAAACCCACATGACTGCCTGGCCACTCCTATAAGGCCTATACCATACTCAGTTATATATTTGCATATACCCTGACCACACCAGAATCATTTTCAGATCACACCCCCAAATCAGGTATATAAATAATTACAGAAGATTCCTGAAAAACACAGAAGAGTTTTAGGGCCCCTAAAAGTTTCAGTTGCGATAAGCTACCCCGGTTATACAGTTAATTTCTATGGAGAAGAAGAGGAAGGGCAATCAGCTCAGACCACTGTTCTCTACAGACTAAGAAAATGGATGTGAGGCTCACGTTCTCCCTGGCCCGTGTTTATGTCTTTTTGTGATTGATATTGTTAAAGTGCAAATTGCTGGAAAGAAAAGCAAACAAAGATTTTAAAAATAGAACCTAAGTCTATACATACCCTAGAGCTACAGAACACACAACAAATCATTAACACATGGAACCAACTAAATCCTAACTAGTTGAAATTAGACTTCAACTCTAAACCATGTGAGCTTCTGTATTCTAATGGCATTGGGGAACGTTCCCTCTAAGTCAGGGGTCCCCAACCTTTTTTTGCTCGTGAGCCACATTTACATTTAAAAAAGAGTTGGAGAGCAACACAAGCATGAAAAAGTCCATGGGGATGTCAAATAAGAGCTCTGATTGGCTTTTTGGTAGCCCCTATATGGACTGGCAGCCTACAGGAGAGAATGTTTGGCAGGACATCTGTTTTTTATACAACCAAAACTTGCCTCTAAGCCAGTAATTCAAAAATAAGCACCTGCTCAGACACGTGGGGCTGCTCATGAATACAGAAGTGCTTGCCTCTAACAGCACTTTATTCATCAGCTCTTATAGACAAATGCAAGAAGACCTCTGCACATGGCACTACGTTTTAAAAAATTAGTAGAGAGCACAACGTTCCCTTGTTTTTATAGTTTATGCAGGAGCAGTGGCCAGTTCCATGTTGTAGCTCCTGCCCTTTCCAGCTATAGTCAGGTGAGCCCACTGGTGGCCAATAAAAGGGCAACTGTGTTTGGAAGTTTTAACATTGAAAGCGGCAAGTAAGTTGCAGGTAAAAGTTATTGTAACATTCGTAATGAAGCAACAGAATTCTTAATGAATCAGATGAAAGTTGAGTGTAGGAACTGGCCAGACCAGGGATGACTTTGACGTAGTTGGCCTTTTAATATAATGACAAACAATCCTTGTTTTGTTTAAAGGGGAGGACATGTTTTAGTAGCTTTAATATATTAATATTGTATTTGTCTGTATGAATTTTGTGGTCACAGCCTCATTGCACCCCTGCCTAATGGTTTTAAAAATTAGTTGTGAGCACAACTTTCCCTTGTTTGTTATAGTATTCATCAGCTCTGCTAGTATCAGTATTTTATCTCCAAAATGTTGTCAGAAACAACTTGCAATGCCACTACCTTCCTTTGTCACAGGTTCACTCCTGTAATGGCCCCAAAGCCTTGCACTCAACTAGAAAGATTATCAAGGGAAGTGAAAGTCCCACCAAGAAGTGTATTTGGACTTATAGACCCTTGAAACAATAGTAGTGAAAAAAAATCACAAGTTTATGTGTAATGCAAACTGAGTGTTATGGTGTTGCGGTCCCTATAAATCTTCTTATTCGGTCTAGAGATCCGTGTGGCCCTTAATGGTGTTGGTAACCGTCACCTTGAGCAAATAAGTGCATTGCTTATGAGTTGCTTCTAATCATTTCATAACACCTTCGTAAAAGCAGCTGATCTTATGGTTGTCGGAGCTGTAGCATAACTTGAACTCTAAACTCTCTTGTGGTCTCTAGAATAACAATCACTGTCTTATCTCTTTCCTATGGAATAATGGGTGTGTTGGGTTAGGGTAGAGGCAGGCTTCTTCTTTGCAGCGGAGATGGGGGGAATTTATAGGGTTTTACATATTTACCGGTGGGTTTATTTCCGGTAAACTTGTGATAATGGCCCAGCTCTAGCTGGTTAAATGCCAGCCATATGGGAACCATAGAGATTTGGAATGTTGGATAAGTTAGGGGCAGATCTCATCATCATTTATTTATATATCGCAAATTACACAGCGCTTTACACGAGTTCATAACGAGCAAGGATTTACAAATAAGGGTTCAGTAATGGATCTAGGTGGGGGCGGGCCCTGGTGCGTGCCGTGCAGCCGGCTGCAGTGGGTGCAAGACTGCCGGGGGGCTCTGTGGGGGTGCAGGCCCTGGCCCAGTTGTACCCCCTGCTCCCCTGGTAGTTACACCCCTGCAAGGGTTTACAGAGTAAGAATAGGATTAGAGGACACTACTCGCATAGCAATGTTGGACAAATATAGCCCAAGTCTGATCAAAAGCTCCCTCTGTTTGTATGACGCCATGATTTCATGTATAAGTGACCCACTACACAGATAAAGAACAGTACAGCTCTAGAACACCAACTGGACCCATCCATTCCATGCAATCATGTGATTCCTTTGCACGTCCCTGCTGCCAGAATGTGGCCCTCTGAATGCGTCTGAGTGCAGGGAACCAGGAGGGTCCCATGTATTTATTCCATTGTGAATAAGAGTCCTTCATCCTGTATACGGCTGACGCCACAGATGAAGTACATGACAGATGATGCCTCCTAATGTATCTGTTTGCATGGATAAGTACACACACATGCTACGTATAGTCTGTCAAACAGACATAAGTCGTATTTCAAGTGTAATTTGCCAAAGGCCCAGAGGAATGCACCGATCAGTCACAATTACAGCAATGTCACACTCATATAACCGTAGATAATCAGCCATTTATTATCCCTGTCACAGGCAGAACATTTGTCTGGTGCAAAGCCGACTTGCTGTCCCGTCTCACGTGAAACACATTGTTCACTAGGAAGTATTTACTCAGTATCCATGCAACGTTTCTCTATCAAGAGCCACATGTCAACTTCATCTGGAAAGCACATTTATTTGGGTCCATGTAAAACGAAATATACAGCGCCACAGGCAGATTTGGGAATTGTATATTAAAGGGGGTTGATATGCTGAGACTATGGTTTTCATTGTTTATTATTTGTGGTTTTTGAGTTATTTAGCTTTTTATTATTAGGCAGCTTTCCAGTTTGCAGTTTCAGTAATCTGATTGCTAGGGTCCATAAATAAAGGTGCCCATAGACAGGGAGATCCGCTCGTTTGGCGATATTGCCAAACAAGTGGATCTCTCCCCGATATGCCCACATTGCAGTGGGTGATATCGGCTCATCTGATCGTGGGCCCTAGGTATCAATCGGGGAACCCCGTCGGATAGCCCCACACACCGGCCGATAAACTGCCGACTCGGTCTGTCGGCAGCTTTTATCAGCCCGTGTATGGGGGCCTTTAGAGACTGAATAGATAGGGTCAGTGACCCCCATTTGAAACCCCACCAGGGCCAGACTGGGGGGCCCAGGGCCCACCAGTGCTGATGTCTCAGGGCCCCCCAACCCTGCCGCAAATCTTACTCCGGACCCCTGTTGCCGCAATCTTCAGAGCATGCCCTCCTATGCACGCATACCAGGTTTTCCAGGGCTGGAAACAGAGATCAAGGCAGCAAGGGCAGGGAGTGGGTCTGAGCAGGGCCCACTAGAGCCAGGGCCCACTGGGTTTTTTCTGGCCCAGTCCGACCCTGAGTCCAATTGAAAAGTTTCTTAGAATTAGCCATTTTATAACATACTAAAAGTTAAATTAAAGGTAAAGCACCATTTTTAAATAGCAGCTTATTTGTCACAATATGGGTCCCCAATACTGATAGACCAATCAAAAATTTTCCTGAGCACTAGTCATTCTAAGAAGTAAATGCATAGAGAGTACGCTTTCTTTACCATGCCTGTATGCAAACGAATGGGGCACCAGACCCCATCTATTTAAATGGCTTTACAAGTAGGGATATCTGTCAGTTTACAGCGAATTTAAAGGGATCCTGTCATGGGAAAACATGTTTTTTTCAAAATGTATCAGTTAATAGTGCTGTTCCAGTAGACTTCTGCACTGAAATCCATTTGTCAAAAGAGCAAACAGATTTTTTTATATTCAGTTTTGAAATCTGACATGGGGTTAGACATTTTGTCAATTTCCCAGCTGCCCCAGTCATGTGACTTGTGCCAGCACATTAGGAGGGAACTGCTTTCTGGCAGGCTGTTGTTTTTCCTTCTCATTGTAACTGAATAGTACGCAGTGGGACATGGGTTTTTACTATTGAGTGTTGTTCTTAGATCTACCAGGCAGCTGTTATCTTGTGTTAGGGAGCTGTTATCTGGTTACTTTCCCATTGTTCTGTTGTTAGACTGCTGCAGGGTAAAAAGGGAGGGGGTGATATCACTCCAATTTACAGTACAGCAGTAAAGAGTAATTGAAGTTTATCAGAGCACAAGTCACATGACTTGGGGCAGCTGGGAAAGTGACAATATGTCTAATCCCATGTCAGATTTCAAAATGAAATATAAAAAAATCTGTTTGCTCTTTTGAGAAATGGATTTCAATGCAGAATTCTTCTGGAGCAGCACCATCAACTGATGCATTTTGAAAATAAATTTTTTTCCCATGACAGTATCCCTTTAAGAATCTTGTGTCTCCTGACAACATAATCTGTATATCATCTACAGCCAGTAATAAGGGTTATTATTCTGAATTAGGCTCGTGTCAAACAAGGGAGCTATTTAGTGCTAAGGGAGCCTCAAAGAAATGCAGGAAGGCTTTAAAAGTAAACATATCCAACCTATAGTCCTCTAGCAATTGTTAAACTACAAATTCAAATCTTTGGATGCAGCATTTGGAGTTTCGCTGGTTAAAATGTCAGAAATAGCAATTGCAGTATGGACACTTTCCTATTGCTCCATTTTTGCGACTCTGTCGGAACAGCAAAAAGTGAAGAGGTGCCAGTGAGTGAGTCCGGTCAAGTGTGTCTATTGATGACAGGGGAACCCTGGAGTGATTGTGCTGAAAACCGAACCATAAATCAAGTTTAACATCAGCGTAACATGTACACCCAATTATTTTGGCACAACTGTGCTGCACCTATTGACACAGGCAGTTGTGGGAATCCTGAAGCAAGCCCTTGGTTTGGAGGTGGCAATTGCTCCAGGGAGTCAAGAGGTGCATCTGTGCTTAATTCAGTGACAGTATGAAGGTAATCATGCTCAGTCCTCGTTTTTCCATTTGATTCCTATATGGAAGTACAGGGTACACATGTTAATGCAGGTTGGCTGCTGAGAAAGTAGCAGCTTGCCTATTGCAGTACAGTAAATAAATTAGCCCTATAATCCGAGATGTGAGCCCACCGCAATTGCACCCAATTGTGCACACGAATGTGGTAGCCAGTCAGATGCAAGTTGCAGCTAACGTTTTCGGTTTTCAGAGCGGGGATTGTGTCATACCCAGTGCTCAATGTTAAAATAACATCTGTGTCATATGCTGTGCCTGGTGAGAACCCTGGAATTACTATCACCCCTAATGGCCAAAGCTCCAAGGTTCCACAGCGTTGGAAGGTCTAAATACAGCAGATGAGGAAAGATGGGTGCAATGGCATATTAAAGTGCACGGAGAATGTTTGTAAGGGGTCATTTGCAACTGCAAGCAAAGTTGCATTTGTGCAAATTTTCCCACAGTCAGTTGTGCATAAAAATGCATTCCTTGCACCTCTGTGTAATTGCCTTTCATGTGTCTCATGTTCCAGATAAAGTGACGCAAAGTGCTGGGTTCCCTGGAGCTCCCCACATCCCTGGAGCCCAGATCAGGTGGTAGCACCATGGTTCCCAAAATGTCCTTCATCAATAGGTGAAGCACAGTTGTATCCAAAGAATTGTGCACGTTGGGAAAACCGGGAATGATGCTGGCTGGGTTTTCAGTGTGATTGCATACAATTTGAGTTGCAGTGTTCAACTGTGTCAGGCACAACTGCTACAAACTGGGATTTTGGGGGACAAATTCCTGCACTTCAGGAATAAAACATGGCAATTAAGAGATGCAATGTGTGTGTGTGTGTTGGGTGTTTGATCACAGGAGCTAATGGTGGAAGCTGACGCCGGCACTAAGCAGATTGAGGCACTCAGCAGAGTGAAGTCCAATTTACTTATGCAGCTGTTCTTGGGTCCCTCTGAGCCGCTTGCTAAGGGTTCTGTGTTATTTCAACTGACATGCTTGTCCAACAGCAATTGCCATTTCACAGCTGTTTCCAAACCTACAGAGCGTTTCCTTTGGGAATCATTAAATGACAGGGAAAAGAGGAGAAAAAAAACAATGAAATCAGCAGAAGAGCTACATACCCAGTTACACGCCCCAATGGTCGCCATAAAAAAATATACCACAAAATGTACCTTACTTAGGATAACAAACTGTATTTTATAATGAGGAAAAATAGTATTAAAAGCAATAGTACAGAAGTTTATATACTAGAGCTAATTCCTCCAGAATCCAGGAGAAACTGTATATGCGTTATATTTTTAGGTATGTGCATGTATATATATAATACACAAAAGCCGTAAATATCTTGTAAATTATATCCTTATAAACAGTGAGTTCTGATGTCATCAGTTATAAACGGTGAGTTCTGATGTCATTTCTGTCACATGACTCACTGAAACTTGTGGATTATAATAAATAAAGTACCCCCGTTTGCAAAATATGAGGATATTAGAAGTTACCTCGGAGTTCCATGACCTGTATAAAAACACTCGGCCTTCGGCCTCGTGTTTTTATATGGTCATGAAACTCCTCGGTATATATAATATCCTTATATTTTACAAGAGGGGGTACTTTATTCACTATATAATACTGTAACATATAACAACGAAGTCAGTCATATAACCATATAAAGGGACAAATGATTTTATACAGGTCATCCTTATCATATACATGAGCAAGCAATGCATGTCCTGTAAATTCTATCTTTATAAATGGAGCTAAGTGATATCAGCTAGAAATGTTGCCAATTGGTGTCATTTGAATAATATGACTCACTTCATCGTGTACATTATATAGTGAATAA
>CM044433.1:10162089-10177095 GCA_024363595.1 Xenopus borealis
CAATTCGGTAGGTTCAATCTGGCGAAGTAGGCAATCGAATAACTTTAAAATTTTAATTCCCACGATCATCGAATATCCGTCCATTTGATCTATTCGATCTATCGAATTTCTATCGAACTTCAATCATTTCATGTGAATTGGCCCCTAAGTCTTCTAGAATGTCATGTAAACATTAAATAAACCCAATAGACTGGTTTTGCTTCCAATAAGGATTAATTATATCTTAGTTGGGATCAAGTTCAAGCTACTGTTTTATTATTATAGAAAAAAAAGGAAATCATTTTTAAAAATTTGCATTATATGGAGTCTATGGGAATTGGCCTTTCTGTAGTTCGGAGCTTCCTGTATTGATATCGCACACAAGATGCAAGCTTCAGTCTTGCAACCACTATACATTCATTGGAATGTGATACATAAGGAATACATTTTCCAGGGGTCAGAACTACAAAGTCACAAATGCAGTTCCTCCCTTCTAGATTGTTTCTTTTTACTGAAGTGCGGGCCGACCCAAAGTCCATGGGTTTCCCGTGGGTTGGGCAGGTCCAAGACATCTCCTGCACAAACTTTTCGGGTCCTGGGTGGGACTGGGTTGAGCTCCTGCTCTCCCCTCCCTCGCCCACCCTTGCCCACGCCACTTTTATCCCCTTTTATCACCCCAATACTCCAAGGAAACACCATATTATTGATCTCTATGGGATCTGCAGGTTTGGAAACACACTTTATTGAAACACGCAGTGTATTTTCAATATGGCTGTGTTATATTCTGGTGATGCAATAACGTTGCGTATTGATGATCAGTATGGATACATTTTGCATGTAAATTGCTTTTCCGCTTGGCTTTTTTTCACAAAAGTTTACTAAAATCCTTCCTAGTGGAATTTAGTAGAACGAGAAAAAAGAGAAATGCATAAAGGCTGAAAAACGCATATTATCAAGCGTGTGTGTGTGGCTTCTTTGGCGTATTTATGCTAAACTGGACGCTTTTAAAAACGCAGCGTAAAAGCGACACGTGTGACCTCGCCCTTAGCTTGACAATGTCAATTTATTTGAAGACAGGGCGTGTGAAATGATGTTGGTTTTGGCTACCGGGGTTAAGACAAAACACTCTTTGAAGATAATTTAATGCTCTCTGCTCCAGTAACGAGGAATAACGCACAGGTATTGGCGGTTCCATTAGGTAAGTTTGGCTGCGGTGGAATTTCAGCAATGCCCTTGACATTGTTTATGCAATGCAACGGTTTGCATAGAGCTGACTTTTCTGTTTGTTCCAATGAAATATGTTGGACAGATGACAAAGGAATGTTTCAGTGTGACAGGAGCTATGATAATTGTATGTTTCATAACTAGGGAAGAGTTTAGATATTCTGCACCTACAAGAATACAAAAAGTGTATATTTTACTTGTTACAGACATTTAAACAGTGGTTTAGTTCCTTGTGGGTAGGGTACAAAACGCAGAACTCAAAAGACTTCAGATGGGAATTCCATATTATCAGGCCAGGATTTGTGAGTAGGGCACAAGCGTCTATGCCTAGGTTAGGGGTAACAGGCAGACCATATAATATAATTGCTACTGTTGAGCACTGAAAATATCGGAAACAAGTACAGGTATGGGATCTGTTATCCAGAAAGCTCCAAATTATGGAAAGACCATTTCCCATAGACCCCATTTGAAAAGGATTTCCTTTTTTTCTCTGCAATAATAAAACATTTGCTTGTACTTAATCCAAACTAAGATATAATTAAACCTTATTGGAAACAAAATGAGCCAATTGGGGTTATTTAATGTTTACATTATTTTCTAGTAGATGAAGAAAACCCCATGTCCCAAGCTTTCTGGATAACAGGTCCCATACGTGTATGTGCACTGTGGACAAGTAATGGGTTCTGAGTATCAAGGGCTGGTATTAGCCAGCACAGCAAGTGGGAGTTGGAGCACAGAGGAATTTGGATTTGCCCAGCGCAGGGTGTACACAAAATTAAAATCTGCCCATGCATATCCTACAAAGAGATTGAGAGATGTTTTTAATAAAGCTCAAATCACAGTACAGGGCTTTTGGGGGTTCCATATCTCCAAAATAAAAAAGAGCCTGTGCTATCTCTAAAATAATTTTATTATAAGGTATATATTCAGTTAATGATACACAGTGTTCCAAACCAGGGTTATAATAAATCTCAAAAAAAATCACCGGGTTATAATAAATCTCAAAAAAATCTGTTTTTTTTTTACCCGAGAGAAATTCAAGTTTTGTCCCAAAAATCCCAACCAAAACAATTTGAGGTTTAATAAATAACCCCTTTAATCTAACCTTCACAGGTGCTGTTGTGCACACACAAAAAATACAAACCAACAATAATTTCCTTCTAAAACATAAACAGGAATGTCTTTTTACAATGATATATATAACTTCCACTAAGTGCTTCCTCATCCACTAACAGAATCCACTGATCATTAAAAGGGAAGATCAGGCTGTGTCCAATCCATGGCAATCCCAATTCACGCACCAGTGACACCAAAGATGACATTTATCGATGTGAACTGAACTAACAGTTATTATTTATCAATATGAATTAATAGCCATCATTTTCAAATAAGTAATATATAATATAAAAGCATGCAGGCCGTTGCCATTATTTGGTGTTAGCAGCCCTTTAAGAAAAGGAGGCTGCTCTGGATCTATATGTTGGATACATTATTCCCCGGGGAAGAGCCAGGAGCGGGTTCTTGCTCGTAGTTATGAAGTATGGTGCATGATTGACAGTTGGTTTATTTCTTTTGAAATTATTGTTTCTTTTTTTCTCATTTGGAATAAATTCTGCCTTATGCTCTGGGTTGGATTTACAGGTGCGACTTTCCTGCTGACAGTGCTGGGGTGCTGACCCATGGCCCCAAACCCTGCCTCCCATATGGATAAAATAAACAGAAATCAATTATTACCCCTCCCAACACACTTTTCAGTAATAAGAATAATAAAGAAAATTGTAAGGGTCAGCCAGTGAGAAATAAGGCACAATGAAGTTAAAACAATGGAGAGAACATAAAGTGCCAATATGCTGGGCATCCCCCGTGAAGCTACCCTTGGTTTCAGTGTGTATTTTGCATAAAACAAATTGTACCAGTCTGGGCAAGTCATATATATGGGCACCCCAAGTGCACCTGATTTCTGCCAGAGTACTAGGGATTTGGCGTGCAAGATGTTTTGAGGCCTTTGAAGCCTTCCCACAAATCTGGGCTTCAGCCTGGGGGTATTTTCCTTTTGGGTCCCTGTGCCACAATGCTTGCCCGGGGGGGGTGGGGCTCAGGATTTACTTGGGAAATGGATTGGTGAATTGTTATTATTATTTTTTTTTGTGCACATTTATTCTAAAAATTTATGTAACTAGGGCAATAATGCAAAAATAAAATATACATCGTTACAATGATGAAGCGCCAAGAGATACAAGAGGAAGGAGGGCCCTGTCTGAAGAGCTGGAGTCAAATTCAAGGCACTAAAGGTGGTCATAGTGGGCAGATCTGCTCATTAGGAGAGGTTGCCAAACAAGAAAAGATACATCAATATGAATGGGCGATATTGGTCTTGATCTGATCTAGGTCCCAATGATCGGCTCACAAGGCCAGGAATGCAGGCGATGGGATCGAGAACCAACAAACCAACGTGATCCTTGATCTAACAGGAAATTTAAGCCTGTCTGATCAACATCTGAGAGATTTATCCACCACATATTGATTGCAGAAGCCCATCAGAGTGCCCCATAGACTGACCAATAACCTGAGGACTTTATCTGTCAAAAAAGTGCACCGCGTATTGGTCATTTAAAATCCATGTGCAGTGGCAGCCGGCACAAAGTAGTTTTGTCCTTACTGCAAAAGGTGCAGTGACATCACTATATTTGTATTCATATTATTTACATCTTTCTTAAGTCTCTGTTAAACTCAACTTCTCTGTATCCCTTTACATTAGTCTGCAGCCCCTCCTGTTTCCTTTCATACTCCTGCAGATATTTACTAGTTATTAAAATTGATATATATTTTTCTGGAAAAAAAAAACATGGTGGAAGAGGGAAACTTTCATGGGGAAACGTTTTTTTTTTTATAAACACATAAGTTAATAGTGCTGCTCCAGTAGACTTCTGCACTGAAATCCATTTCTCAAAAGAGCAAACAGATTTTTTTATATTCAGTTTTGAAATCTGACATGGGGCTAGCCATTTTGTCAATTTCCAAGCTGCCCCTGGTCATGTGACTTGTGCCAGCACTTTAGGAGGGAACTGCTTTCTGGCAGGCTGTTGTTTTTCCTTCTCAATGTAACTGAATAGTACACAGTGGGACATTACTATTGAGTGCTGTTATTGGATCTACCAGGCAGCTGTTATCTTGTGTTAGGGAGCTGTTATCTGGTTACCTTCCCATTGTTCTGTTGTTAGGCTGCAGGATGGGGGAAAGGGAGGGGTGATATCACTCCAACTTGCAGTACAGCAGTAAAGAATGATTGAAGTTTATCAAAGCACAAGTCACATGACTTGGGACAGCTGGGAAATTGACAATATGTCTAGCCCCATGTCAGATTTCAAAATGAAATATTAAAAAATGTGTTTGCTCTGTTGAGAAATGGATTTCAATGCAGAATTCTTCTGGAACAGCACTATTAACTGATGCATTTTGAAAAAAAAAAATTTTTCCCATGACAGGATCCCTTTAAAGAGATTGATAAAAGCACAAGCCTTGTGTTATCACAAGTGCCTGCAGCTGCCTTATGTCCACCCACACGTCTCCCACTTGATGGTCATTAAGGTGGCACCCATCCCTTTCTCAACTCTGACCTCATCCCATGACTCTGAGCTTCTAGTAATGTAAACTTTACACTGATTAATGTTCTGGACTGTCCCTGCCATTGCACATGTTAATAATGTCTCCTCCTTACTGAGACATCAACTCACTCACATCAACATCATCAAGTGATAAAAGCCAGACTCTGCCGTCAGATTTAACCAGGCTTCATCCTTTGCACCAAACAATAATCACACACTGCGGAAAATGCCACTCTTTCATATTTTAGTTCACTCTGAAATTTTATGGTATATGCCCCTTTAACATATAAGTGGAAGTAATACCTTTTGTGCGTTAATACAGGTGGAAGTACTGTTTCCCTTAGGTAAGTTCAGTTTAAGGGTTTAGTTCATTGTTCATTTGGGGATATTTCCATCCGTGCATACACTAAAGAGCTGTTATATTCTTTTCCTTAGACATTACAGTATAAGAGTATTTCTTTTTTTGTTTAAGGAGACATGGTCACTGTATTCTGATTTTATTGAATCCACAAATGAAGATCAGATTTCAAAAACGCTTCATATTTAAAAAGATGTTTTCGGATTTTTTTTTTCTCGTCTAATCCGTACCAAGATAGTGTTCTTAAGGAAACAGTAGTCAATTCTTCTATTTTCTGTTCATTCACTGGGCTTCATTCTGGTTAATTGAGTATATTATGTCAACCTATTTTTTGTTCATTTGTTAACTTAATGTTTACTCTGTCCTCACTCTGTGACGGTAAGGTTGTAATCTGTGACGTTTGTTATTATTCCTACTTCTGGAAATGTGTAAACTTGCAATTTTGCATGTTTATGGTAAAACTACAATAAATGTTGAAAACTAAGAGTATTTCCTCTCTCTAAATATGAATGGGTGTTGCCATATAATGAGTTATTTACAAATAAAACCTAAAGCATTTCTTAGGGAAAATTTACAGTTAAAAATATGACTGCTGCTTATGGATTGGGTATATTTACCCTTTAATACTGTCATGGTAACACATGTTTTATTTTCCGAAACACATCAGTTAATAGTGCTGCTCCAGCATAATTCTGCACTGAAATCTGTTTCTCAAAAGCACAAACAAATTTCTTTATATTTAATTTTGAAATCTGACATGAGGCTAGACATATTGTCAGTTTCCCAGGTGCCACTAGTCTTGTGACTTGTGTCAACACTTTAGGATGGAACTTGTAAGAAACCTACCCTGGTGGTCCAGTGGGGGGACGGCCGGCGCTGGTGCCGATTCTCTAGGGCACGCGGGGTGCACTTCCTGCTTTCTTAAAGGCGCACGTGCATTGGTGTGAAATTCAAATCTATTTAAAGAGCAACTGGGCTTCTGCAGTTTGCCCATTATAGGAGTTAGTTCCTGGAGCTTCTGAGCTTGTAATTATTATTCTTGACCCTGATACCTGTTGTGACCCCTGCCTGTTACTGACTACTTCTGACTTCTGTGTTCCTGACCTTGGCTCGTGACTCGACTATTCTACCTTCTATTATCCGACCCTGCCTGCCTGTTCTGATCTGATCTTCCAGTTTGACCCCTGCCTGTTATCTGACTCTGATCCTGCCAGATCCCTCTGCTAGTGTCCTGGTTTTGACCTTGGCCTGTCTGATTCCGTCTGTATTCCACCTGTCCTGACCCGGCCTGATCTGACTATGTTATCTGCCTCCATCCTGTCCTGTGACCTTCTGCCCAAAGACTTTGCTTAAGCATCGTGCCCCTTGCTGGCCAGAACCTTCGCCTTGCACCTCTCGTTAAGTCCAGGTGGCATCTGAGTAGCTGAGGGCTCCTCCCCAGGCCAAAGGTGGTCACACTACTGGTGAAGCACGAGCTGAGACCAGGGTGCTTGGCATCTGTTCTGGTTTGGGTGGTGACCATGACAGAACTGCTTTCCGGAAGGCTGTTATTTCTACTACTTAATGTAACTGAATCAGTCTCAGTTAGGGTTGCCACCTTTTCTTGAAAAAAATACCGGCCTTCCTATATATTTATCTTTTTTTCCTATTAATAACATTGGGTTCAGCCATCAAAAATACCGGCAAGGCCGGTAAAATACCGGCTAGGTGGCAACCCTAGTCTCAGTGGGACTTGGCTTTTACTATTGAGTGTTGTTCTTAGATCTACCAGGCAGCTGTTATCGTGTGTTAGGGAGCTGTTATCTGGTTACCTTCCAATTTTTCTGTTGTTAGGCTGCTGGGAGAAAAAGGGAGGGGGTGATATCACTCCAACTTGCAGCACAGCAGTAAAGAGTGATTGAAGTTTATCAGAGCACACGTCACATGACTCGGGGGGTAGCTGGGAAACTGACAATATGTCTAGCCCCATGTCAGGTTTCAAAATGAAATGTAAAAAAAAAATCTGTTTGCTCTATTGAGAAATGGATTTCAGTGCACAATTCTGCTGGAGCAGCACTATTAACTGATGTGTTTTGGGGGAAAAAAATTCCCATGACAGTATCCCTTTAATGCTGAGGGATCTGTTACTGGTGTTGGAAAACACTCCTCCACTGCTTCCCATTAAATTGATTTACTTCTGTTTATTGTTCTTATCTATTCCCTTCTGCTAAAGAGCGGCCACATCATCTCCCGGCACTAATGTCAACAAACGCCTGCCTGTGATTTCCCCGAAACTCAGTGTATTAGGAGTCCCTGCAGCAAAGACCAGAAATGGCAATCACACTCACATAATAACTCTATTACAGAAATATACATTAATTTCAGTTTGTTGTAGTATAGTATAGTTAGTTTCTGCCAGACAAAAGGCTTTTGAACAGATACTGTCATTTATTATTTAAATTTTCATACAGTTCTGTTAATTTATATCAGATTAGAGCTTTGTGCCTTATATACTTTTACTATTTATAAGTTCAGTGAATCTGTTTACTTTGCCACAAGAATTTCAAGCTGCATTAAATGCATTAAAAATTATTTAACTCCACCCAAAAAAAAAAAAAAAAGATGTTTGGATGTGTTCGTTCTTTCGGGTATCTTCATACATTATACAAAAAAAGTAGAATTCTCCCTTTCACTAGGGGCAGATATACAAAATTCACATGAAGGATTCGAAATTCAAACAAATATTTATGAAGATTCGAATTTTAGAATAGATTTTGAAGCTACGTTGATCGATTTGAATAAAAATCTATTCAATCATTCGACCATTCGATGGTCGAAGTACTTACCCTTTAAAAAAAAAATTGGAATCCTTAGTTCGCCAGATTAAACCTACCGAATTGCTGTATTTCAGCATTTTAAGATCGAATTTAAAATAATTTGATCGAATGGTTAAAATCCGAACGATTTGATCGCTCGATCGAATTTTTGATTGTTCGTTAGATCGGATTTCGTTATAACCCTTCAAATTGGAATATCGAATTTGAAGGGTTAAAATTTGTTTGAATTTCGACCATAAATTCAATGGTCGAATTCGACCCTTAGTAAATCTGACCCTTAGTGTCTACTCTATAATCTTCTACTACACAGTTCCAGGCCTGAGGTTGAGGGTGCCCAAGGAAAGCACCCCTGTACTTATACACTTGTCTCCTCGACACAACTTGGTGTGTCCAGCCCCCCCATATTCCCCTTAGCAGCCCCATCCCAGTGCAAGTGCAAAATCCCAGACCTGTACTTATTTAGGCTGGGGCCACCATCCCATACTGGTTTATGCTAGAGCCACATGTAGGAGATTCTGCACCTGAGCTGAGGCCATGTATTGGGTACAGGCACAACGAATAGCAGAGGGGCAGTGGCAGAGCAGATTCTAATCCTGCATTTTTCTGTAGGCTGAGATAAAGAACGTGTGGCTCGAGCCTTATCCTAAACAGTTGTGATGGATCCAGTCCGGTCCAGAAATACACATACAGGTCCAACAGGTCCAACACCTTACAGGCTGCACTAGAACTAGCCAGACCCACTTCCACTAACCCAAGGGGAATGAGTTCTGTTACAAAGAGGGCCTGACCTCCAAGAAGGGGTAGTTATATATCTGTGAATGGAAAACTATCTTCTAGCCTAATACAGAAATACACTGGATGATTAATGAATACTAGTGTAAAAGGGGTCCTTGTTATGAACTCATGATGGATTGGGAAGATGACCGTATCTACATCTAGATAGAATCATAAACTATATAAGCTGCCCACTTTTGTGGTTGGGGCTTATGTATCCAAAAAGTAACATAACTGGGCCTTAAGAATTTTGGAGAGTAAAGGGGGCTTGAACCCAAAACAAACTATAGAGTCTGACATATTATCCATATGGAGTGGATTCTGATCTCTGTAGAATCTGTGTGTCATGTTTCTAGACCCATACACCTAAAGATTCTTATTATAATTAAAACAGATAGGTTGGAAGCCTATAACTTCAGGAATGCCAACGCTGCATCCAACTATCCATTATTAACCTTAATTTCTACTAAATGCAGGGACATGTCCCTGGGGTGCTACCTTCCTCTTCAACACTGCTGACAACACTCTCTTTCCTTATAAGGCACATGGCCACAAGCCTTAAAGCACACACACTTTGCTGAAACATGTTACCAATGAAGAACGACATGGTGATAGGGCATAATTAAATGGGATAGATGATATAGTGTTCAAATGTTTATGTAATTGACAATCGGATCCTAATAAGGACCCACTGGCTTATGCCAGGGGACATAAAGTGGATTTAATTAGATATAAACATAAAATAATTACCCACAAAGTGTGCATATTTGTCCCTTCAAGATAAAAAATAGTATGATAGAAATAGAGTCAATGGGCATCTATGGAGACCATGCCATGAGTTCTACCAGGGGGTTAAGGGCTGTAGTTTTATCCCACCACTGAACCTGGATCTCGGCTTATCTGAGGGCCTTGCTAATAATTATACACAACATGTATGTAGAGGACAAACAAAGCTTTTCTTTCTGCGGTAGAAAAGCCAGGACAGTAATGAGCCTGTAAGCATCAGGTGAGTACCAGATTGGGAAAATAATTCAAGGTGATAGGAGATGTTTGGTGACAGCATATCTACTCCTTGGCCAAGTTCCGGTGCTATAAAACAAACCCCAATTTGCTCTCTAATGGAATCCGAACACTGGCTCTTTATATTGAAACTGCATGGCGGCAAAGTGTTAGAAATTAGCATTATTTACTTTTCTCATCTGGGCCCTACACTCTTGAATTGCTGGCTTTATGGGCTCTCCTTCTCCATTCATGAACACTCTTCCAAAATGATCAGGATGGAATTCAAACCCGAAAAAGGTGTATTTCGGCCTACTGTGTAAATCAAGGAGCTGCCATGGTTTTATTTTGCCTAGAGGCTTTTGCATAAGATCTGGAGTTGCAGAACCCTTGTCGTTATTAGCTGGGGCCCCAAACTAAGAGACCAATATATATATATACCTGGGACCCTTCAGCTGATGCTTAGAAATGCATAAACATTTGTATATCTATAAGTATGTATAGTACATATGAAAGGAACCATGCATATATAGACATTCAAGTAAAGAGTAGTTAGATGTTTAGATGTGAAGGCTTTGAAGATTATCAGCAAGCATTTGTAAGTTATTTATTGCCTAACATGAACCCATAATAACTATTTTAATAGTAGAGGAGTGCGAGAGCAGGAAGAGTCTAGCAGCAGAGCTTCAGATCAGTGTCGGACTGGCCCACCAGGATACCAGGAAAACTCCGGGTGGGCCCAGGTGTCAGTGGACCCTCATGCTGCTAATTTGGCCAAGTTCATGGGCATTTCCTATTTCTATAGGCTAAATAGATGCAATAATAGAATATAATATGTAAAGAAAATACACTAGAAGAATAGAGGTTGAATGAGTAGAGGAAGAATAATAGTACTGAGAGTGGGCCCCTGGTCTAAAATTTTTTAGTGGGCCCCTATTGTAAGGTTTTTGGGTGGGCCCCTGATGTCCCATTTATCTGAAGTCCGACACTGCTTCAGATAAATGGAAGGGAGGAGAAGTGATGGGGTCTAGCAGGAAGGTAGGTTTGTTGCAGAAGTCAAGTTAGGATAAGGTAATGAGTGAGTATTTAGAGGTTCCCTTTGAAAAGGTACTGATTTATCCTTGAGAAGATAGCCCAGCAAATACAAATAAATAAAATAATAAGCGTATAGTGTAAATGACACCCCCCCCCCACAACAAATGGTCAGCTTCAAGCTACTTCTAAAGGTGGCCATAGACTTTAAGATTTTTCTTTCCCTAAGGACCTACAAATCAGTCAAATTATTATGAGGTTTGTGAGCATTTCATCTAACGATTCCGACATTGGTCAGAAAATCGAACAGCCAGGTTAAAAGATTTTTGTTGTTCCAAGTGAAATGTATCCATTGTCCAATTGTTTGCAGGGCCAAACAGGCAGCCACCCACAGTTTTCCTAGCTTCATCCAGACAATATTGCTTGAAATAGTCTTTTTGTTGATGGACAAATCGTACATTTAAATGATCGTTTCAGCATAAGCTTGGTCCTGCGATAACGAAAAGATCTTTCAAAAATCTTAATGTCAATTCATAGCAAGAACTGTATCTTATTTTATGATACCAGTGCATATATTACAAGTATATCACAAGTTGCCCTGGCTTTCCATGACCTGCAAAACTATGATATTATGGTCCCAGAAATGTACTGTCTTCATACCTAAGAGCTGAGGAGTTCCTCAGTTCTCCTCTTGTCTAAGTGAGATTCCTCCAGGTACTCTGATTTCTTCCCACACTGCAAACATACAGGCAGGTTAATTGTATGTGAATGTGATATGTTAGACTGTAAATCCACCAGGGCAGGGACTGATGTCATTAATGTATAATCTCTATAAAGTGCTGTGGAATGTGTCAGCATTATATGAGTAGTGGAAAAGCATATAAATAAAATCAGTAAAACATTTGGACAGTTGATTAGTAGTACATTTTCTTTCATTATACAAAAACAAGAGCGTCCATAATTCTAAGCAAAATATATCTTCCCTGGAAATGGAAATGTCTGAAAATAATGGTGTTTATTTGGACCAACTGTTAAAAATCCTCCCATGATGAAGACACAATCTTGAGAACACAAGACAAAGATAAATGGAGGAATAACACAAGGGTGGATTTTGGTGTTTACAGTAACAATGGAGAGGGTGGGAGGCTACTGAGAGGCCAAATCTCTTCCCTTGGTGACAGTTCATTTGTAACTGGGGTGAAGACAAAAAAGAGAGTGTTTAAGTGAGGTCTGTATTCAATTTTATTCTTAAATGTTCAGTTAAACATATAGGTATGGTTTCATCTACAAACAAAAAGTGCTTTATGTAGGAAAATTAACAGGTATGGTATCGATAAATATCAGTTCATTTTAATGTTTGCATCATTCCACAAATTTCTATTCATTGAAGTTCTTCAAACCCATTTTTCCATCCAACAAAATCGAGACCTTTGCCTCTTGGTGATATATTATTTTTGTGCTTGTTAAAGTGGTGCCATTATGGCAGTTGACTGCCCTTCTGGCATGACCATTATACCCCCCTATTCCTTAATCCAGGCACAGTGAAAAGCTTTACCTTTATAGGTCTGGGTAATGCTGTACTACCAATTGAGCTGCTGGAAAACAGTGGCCATATTTCTTATAATGAAAATGTCTAGTCGGCTGAAGCTGACCAAAATGCTCTTTGTATTATAACCTGGCCCACACACATAATATACCAATCAACTTATAAGTCAATGACTTGGCCAGTGACATAGACTAGATGTTAAAGGGCAAGGAAAGGCAAAGGAATTTCTTTAATGAAAAAGAAATCTATTTCCAATATACTTTCATTAAAAAATGTGTACCATTTTTATAAGAAACCTGACTGTATGCAGTGAAATTCTCCCTTCATTTAGTGCTGTGGATAGGAATTGTCAGACGGTCCCTAACTTCTGGCAGAGAAACAGTCATACTTATGAACAGCAGGGGGAGCCCCTGCCTTATTTACCAGCCATGCAGGACTCACGCTGCTTTGTTTTTTGATCATTTATGACGTTCCCTAAGAATCCCAGACCACACTGAGCATGAGTATGTAGTCTAGTCTTGCAAAGATGTATAATAAAGTTACAAGATGACAGCCCCCTGTGGCCAACTTTGAAAGCATAAATCATTTGTTTGATTAGGCTTGTGGTGCAGTAAGTTCATGTTTATGTTTAGTATACAAAATACAGCATTTCTAGCCTTATTCTATTTTACACTTTCCTTGCCCTTTAATGGGCCCCAGTGCCAACAAAATGTCTAGCGGTAGAACAGTTTTCCAATATATATTGAAATTGCTCATTAATTATGGCCCCGGGCCCCTGCAGCCTCGGGATAGGCTTCCTCTGTAGTTATGCTCCTGTCTTTGGCACAAAAAGACATGTTCTTCTAGTTTGAGGGACCTTGGGCATTTGATAAATTGTGTTAAGAGTTCTAAATTCACAATATAAGCAGAATATTTTGAATATTTTTACGTTATGCAGAAAATGTCCAAACAAAATCTTACAAACCTTCTTTTCAAATCTGACATATCTTCATTCCATAGACTCACAGACCTAGCATACACTACAGAACATTGTTCCAATTTCTTGCTGCAGGATAAATATCCCCCACTGATTTGGCCAGAAAAAAGTGCTGATTTTATAAATGTTTTCTGTTGTGTTAAAAAAAATATCAGATCTCTGGAGCAGCAGGGAAGATTGATGTCTATTTATTGGACCTTTCGGTGTCCAGTCAACTGAGCAAACGTATCGATCATGAACAAAAACACATTTGGTTTTCACTTCTGTGAGGAACAGGACAATGGAAAACCCAGTGGCAACTCTAAAGCCTGTAATTTCAACCATATGCTGGAGCACTGACATGTGTATTACTACCTAGTTCATCAGAGTTCTTCAAAGAAAGTATCATCAGGAGGGCCATACACCCCCATCACTCATGGCTTTACTCTGGAAAGTTGTTTCCTCAGATTGATAATGGTTATTATTATCATTAGGAACAAGAGTTTCCAGATGCTGCCAGAAGTGCCTTGACTCATCAATACTCTAGGTAACATAAATTGCCTTTCCAGGTATCCATGCAACTGACCACACACAATTGTGGGAATATCTGAGCATCCACCATGGACTCTAGATAGTCTCACTAACTTCACCACTTTCAAATCTACTATCTACACAATCCTATATGTTTGCCTTTGTAAAGGTATTTTGCTCTCATTAGAATATAACATGAAAGGGTATTTGGGGAATATTTATAGAAGTACTGCTATTTTATATGGAATTACTTCTGCTCCAGTTTTGAGCCATGCTAATATTAAATATTATTTGTTTATTTTCTTTCATCATGACATAACAATTTATAAATTGCAGAGTCTCACACACACCTTATAACAGTTTATTGGAGAGACGATTGATGATGTTGGATGAGATGGTGGGATTATATGGTATTAAGGGTTTGAATTTGTCTCACAGGGTTGGTCTGGAGAACAGCTTCAGTGTCATTTCCATTTGAAACTTCCCCTGCTGACATAAAGACTGCCCCCCGAGAAGCCTTCAGAAGCAACAGTGAGAATAATGTACAGCAAAGGGTAAAGCTGAAAATGATGTTTGACAGAGGATATTTAGGAAAAGGTTGAGTTCCACCCAAACAAAATTATTGAGACTTTGTGCCTGCTGTGAGCAACCGGCACAAGAAAGTTCAAGAAGCATGAGAATAAATGAGGAAAAAAAGAAATTCCCATGAGACAGTACAATGCTGAAGCCCCTGGAGGCTTTTGCTAGTGAGGTCTCTGTGGCCTTTTGGAAGTGAAAATCACACTGAAAAGGATCAAATAGGGCATTTAAATTCAATATGATATGATGTATGAGAGCCACTTAAAGAGGAACAAAGGGGCACAGGTCAGTTTATCAAAGAGGGAAAAGGTGAGGGCAAGTAAGAGAGTGCTTTGTATAATAAGTGTAAGAGGAAAGCAATGGAGGGAGCAAGGAAAAGATTGAATATATGCATTGTGATTCAAATTATTGGGAGTTTGAAGTAGCTGAATGGTGATTGGGTGGGTCAAAAAGCAAGATGATGGAGTAGCCTAGCTTAATATCTTATTGGTTGCTATGGGTTACTAAACTTGGGCAAACTTTGTGCCCTTTATTACATATGGGGGGGGCAAGAGAAGGCATTTGCCATGTTAACAGGGCAGGCAGCCAGTTTTGTTCCCTTTATACAA
>CM044433.1:10179049-10213184 GCA_024363595.1 Xenopus borealis
AAAAGAAAATCAGATTATTAGGAATAATTATAACTTTCTTATGTTAGAACCACAAATAAAAACACAAACTGTACATATAATACACACACGGAACAACAATTTTCTAGTGAAAAGTACAACTTCCAAGGACAGGACCATTGAGACACATAATGATTACCAGATAGAACAGTCAGACAGAACAGGAGCAACCTTTTAGTTCATGGTTACATCAATGAGACTTTCTAATTTCTTTGCCAGTCAAAATACAATCACATGTATTTCTTTTCAACAGTATTGGGCTATCTATAGAGCTGGGGTGTACGATCAGAGACAGTAGAACTAGAGGTTGATAGATGGCCTGGCTCTGGATGTATAGTTGGTTTTGTGGAGGCTGCATTTTATATTTGTATAAGAAATCTTCATCGAGGTTCTGTAGATGGACAAGCCCCTATAACGATTTTTTTGAGGGGACTGGTGACTTATAGCTATAACACTGTACAATACATGTAATATCACCTTCCAATTTGAGAAAGTTGGGCCATATTAGGGTCTTTGTGGCACTAACATTTCCAACATTATGGGGCTGCCCAATATGGAAGGCTCAGGTCAGAGCATCTGGGCCTCCTTGTGACTTTTGGTGAGTTATGGATGCAATTTGTTTGGTTTTGCCCAAAATGGAGGACCCAAGCAGTGGGCAGTGCATAAGTAGGGATTTGGCTTCAACAGGAATCAGGGTAGCCTTTGGGGTGAATGCTCATTTACTGTTTTGGAAACTTTGGAACACTGTGCCAGGTTGACCTTAACAACAATATTTTATGCTTATAAGATCTACATAAGAGGGAAGAAAGTTGGACTGCAAAGGTGTATGGGATCTCCCCCAAAAAAGGGGATGAGGTAAGTTGGTATCATATCTAGTCCAGTAAAATAAAGTTGAGTACAGTTTAACATTAATCTGCCCTTTGTGTTTTGTTCTCTAAGGCAGCAGCTTGTGTGCAACATATTACTTTCCTCTCCCACTGATGTTGCTTCCAGTGGCCTAATAGTAAGTTTCTATTTTGAAATTACTGACTCAAAGTCAAGTTTTAGAGGCATCAAGACACAGGTTTACTCCAGCAGAAACGCTTGCAGGGTTGCAGGCCACATGGGGTTATCAGCTAGCCTATCACAGCCCATATCTGGCATCCCCAAGGAATGTTTTCTTGCTTGTGTGGCTCCCCAATAGTTTTTATTATTCTAAAAAATATTAAAACCTCTAAATGTCTGAATGGATATAAAAAGAGAATGACCACATCTCCCTTTAACTTCTTTAAGCCCTCGCCTACAAATTTTTGTATTAGAGTTTTTGTGATTTGTATAGTTAATAAATTGCAATTTTATTTTATTGAAATTTTATTTGAATTTGAATTTTGAATTTGAATTTTATTGAAATTGATTGTTGTTTAGTGTGGCTCATGGGTAAAAAAAAGTTGGGGACCTTTGCTCTAAGGCTTCCAGAATGATGAAAAAGTAGAATAAGGGAGGAACACAGAACAATATTGCAGAAATGAAATGAATTCAGCCTGGGAGAATTATAGCCCCTGTGTAATTAGGAACAGCAGATAGCTGTCTGCCTGTCTGCACAAGAAGCATTGTATGGGTGCATATGGGAACTGTCCTCCCAGCACCTTGAATTCATCACCCGCAATCATTTGTGACATTATGGGAAAAGCAGAGACCCAAGAGAGATTTGCATGTGACGGGAGAATATTCAGAAAGTGCCTGGTCAAAGAACATTGCCAGATTATACAAATAAAAATGAGAGGAGCCAGCAGCCAGATGATGGCTAAATTAGAAAACCCAGGAGCATAGAGGGAAGTCCTGAGACATAAGACACCAGGCTCTTTTCAGCCAGGCGTGCTGTGTTACAGTGTACACAGAAGAGTAATGTTACGCAGCCCCAGGCCATACATCAATGTGGCACTTCTACACTGGGAAGGGAGGGGGCTCCAAGGCTGACATTATGGAAGCAATTTTTCTCTTTTATGTTCAATGGCAAACTCTGCTAAGATACTTACCATACCTACTGTCTGTTTCATGGCCAGCAGGCCTAATGGAGGGCTAATTCCTCTAGCCCAGAATAATTTCTTTAATTAGCCAAGACCATTAATTGTATTTCTCCTCAGTGGAATTGTATTTATGTTCATGGCTTGGAATTGCCATTTTTATTCACTAAAGGTGACCATTCATGGGCTAAAGTCCCAATATCTGGAAGCAGAATGGTTGGATATCAATATCCCAATTACAGAATATCCAAACAGGGAATCATCTGACTGATTCCAAGTGACCTTTGGCAAGAGACGAAGTTTGCTGCAAGTCTAGTAACTAATAGCAACAAATCAGCAGGCACCTTTTTATGTGCGTTGGTACGAATGCAAACATGTGATTGGTTGCTTTATTATATTAACCCCACCAGATGAAAGGTAAGATGAAAGCTTAAAAACAAATAGATTCTGAATAGGGATGCACCGAATCCACTATTTTGGATTCGGCCGAACCCCCGAATCCTTCCCGAAAGATTTGGCCGAATACCGAACCGAATCCGAACCCTAATTTGCATATGCAAATTATGGGTGGGAAGGGGAAAACATTTTTTACTTCCTTGTTTTGTGCCAAAAAGTCACGTGATTTAGCTCCCTGGCCCTAATTTGCATATGCAAATTAGGATTCTGATTCGGTTCGGCCAGGCAGAAGGATTCGGCCGAATCCGAATCCTGCTGATAAAGGCCGAATCCTGGCCGAATCCCGAACCGAATCCTGGATTCGGTGCATCCCTAATTCTGAATTACATTTTGAGAAAAAGAAATGTACTGCTTTAATATGAAGCAAAGTTTAATACGGGGCTGCATTTTGAGTCTTGTGTTGACCCCCTGATTAGAGGCCCAAGTGGCAGTAATAATGTCTAGCTCTGCTTCATACTGAAAAGTATCCCTAAATCCTACTCATACATTTACATGTATTTTCCATCTGACGAGTAAGCTGTGTATATTGTTAGCCCAAAGATCATCTTGTATAGATGCTCATTCTGGGGCGTTCTTTTATTTATAGCATGAAATACGAAGCTATAAATATAGGTAAAGTCACAACAAACCAGAATCCACCTGGGAGCTTTGTGTGGTGCTGGCTGAACTTGTGAATTGATATTCTGGTGACACAGCAGCATATTTAGTCATTTGTCATATTTAGTCATTTCAGTTATATCAGCAGGGTTGGTGGTTGTGGAAGAGAGGGTCTCTGGCTACATAGGAAAGAAAGCGGACAGTAAAATTATACAGCCTTTGGCGCTCCAATACTCAACACCCTTGAACTGGAGAGGCACAAACCCATCTTTGGTGGCTATTGTGATATATCTACTAGTGGTTGCACATCATACATTTATCTATGTCCCAATCTCCTCCAAGCAGCTCCTAACCAGGCACCCTGGGCACATACAGTACAGTAGTAGGAATATTAGGTGCATGGCCCTTTTAAGGAGTAAACAAGGAATAAAACAAACACACATTCATGTCAGCTTTAACCTTCTGGGCTCAGTGGTGAAATACTCATTTATACTTACAGTTCAGTGCCCTATGTTCTGTGGAGCCCTGTGTGTATATCCCAGACATTCTTCCTTGTTTCTGTGAATGTGGCCCCTTGCATAACTACATATATCTAACATGTCCATCTCTTGGTTTAACAGGCCTAAATAGTGGACCTGAAGAGGGAGCAACAGGTGCAGATATGGTGAAGTTGGACCTGACTCATCACGCTTTGGAGCTGCTCATTGCTTACCCATCACCCATAGAGCCTGCTGTATTTACTCTCAGAACACTTCCATTCTTGTCCCATTTTTCATTCTTCTAATTTCACAACATTTCTTTTTTTTACCAGATAATTTTTCATCTGACAAAAGACAGAAACAAGTTCACTGGAAACATTCCAGCTGATCTGGTAGAAAAAAATGTTTTTTCAGAAATCCCCACCTGGACGATACTGTTACGCCTCCAGTCTCACAAAATGCCCCCACCTTGCTGTATTTTTAGATTCTGACATCTGTGTAATGTCGTACAAGTCATAACCGTTTCATGACAAGTTTTTATTGTTGGGACAATACTCATATGCTCCCTATTCCCCAAACAAAAGGAAGAAGATATGAGTATGTACCCCAAAATTTCTGTGTTAAGGCAATGCAAGTTATGTTGCACCTTTAATGTGCACCCAGTGTGAGGTCTACTATTCACATGGGCTTTGGTTATGTATGCACTGTAATTAGGCTTAAAATACAGTATTTTGCTATTTGTGATGTACTTGGATGTTTCCAGATGTGTATCAGGAGAGGGAATTGTATTTTGTGCCCACCTTTGTTTCCTAAGAATAAGCTTTACCGTACAATCAAGATGCGTCTGTATGAATAACCATCCACTAACACGTATGGTGCTTTGTTTGTTGGTGATGTATTTGACTCCACCAAATATGGCATCAGGAGAAGAACCACCCATAAATAATACTTCTAATAATCTGTGGATCATGTTATGGATACATGTACAGATACATTCCTTGTTGAGAAAAAAATCACAACATTAAAACATTAAGAAAAAATGGAGCCCAAGGAAGGATAGTTATCTGAATGTCCTGTATGTCTACTGGTTGGGATCTTCTTAGGGGGTTACACAGCAGTAGCTGAAGGTGATCAGCCCAAAGGCTGGGTGATATATTGGGAAATGCCTGCTTGTTCATCCAGGTGGAGGTTTTTTCCCTCTCAGAAAAACAGTCACAGTTCTTTTAATTGGATCCAGATAACAACATCCCACTAGGGGCCATGCAGAGGGTTAACCCAATGGCAGTAGTTGTTGGTAGGAAGAAGTTATAGCAGGTCAACAGTAGAACAAGATGTTGACTGTAGGGCAAGATGGCAACATTGGAGATCAACAAGTGGCCCTTCTGCCATTGAAGTACATCTCCTAGCACATCCTACAAACCATGATTCCCCATGCATTGTTTAATTATTTGAAATAATACTATTTCATCTTAAAATATCCCATGTTTCATGGACTAATTCACAGAAGCAGTGGCATCTTTCACTGAGGTTAACTAACCTTCTACTGTTGCTCTTCACATAATTGAGATAGTAGAAGAGAGACAAGCTGCTGGAATGTGCCAGATGATCACTTGCAGGCACAGCAAGACAGCAATATTGATAATTATCAGGCCATGTGGCCCCCTGTAGGAAGCTGTGCCAAGTTCCCTGGAAATAGTCAGAATGCTGATGTCCGCATGAGTAGGATTTAGCACAATAGCTGAAGGGGCTCTCAGTTGCTGCTAGCATCTAACACTTTCTGAGGCAAATGGCTTTGATGAAGGTGTTGACTATTTACCTAATCCTGAAGATAATGGAAAAATATGACAAATTGAAAGAGATATGTGTACTTCTAGACAGGTATTGTAAGGCAGACGGTAAACTGGGTTTGTTTTAATTCCAATAGTGGATTAAGATGCCCTGTGGCACCAAGTAGAGAAAATATTGGAAAGGTCCATGCTGCCAGACTGAAACATGCATGCCTTTAAGAATTGTTGGCTATAGGTTGGAGAGAAATCAAAGAGTTATCTTTAGACATCTGAAAGAAGTGGTGGTCATCCTCATCCTAATTTATTGTAGGATCCCAACAAGAAGCCCTTGTATGTGGCTCATCTTTCCTTTTTCATGTCCATGTATCCCATCGACATGCCACAAATAACAACAGGCAGATGAAATTTTAGGACCTGCTTGACTGATGAAAATGTTTAAACTGAGATGGCTTTACATTGACAAGTGCCAAAGCAAGCAAGTTGAGAACATTTTGAGTCTCAAGGTCCTTTCTGAAAAATATGACCCTGTTGCTTTTTATTTCTTATCCTAGATACTCAATCCCACACTTAGCATCTGTATCCAAAGTATTTAACCCCTGCTTGTAGAATTGTATATTGATCCCTTCACAATGCAGTTTCTTCTACAGTGTATTTATCCTCCAGCCCCAAAGGCTCCAGTGGGCATGTCTTGTGACTTTATACTTGGGAAGCAGAAATTAATTTATGCCCTCCAAAATGCCAGTTTTACAGTGAAAAGCTTTTTCCAAATTACTTGATGTGCCTTAGCCTTTCAGTACATTCAAGACTATCCCAGAGAGGCATTCAATCACCGGTTATAGTCAGTAGTGATCTATATCTACAGTAACTAAGTTAATAGTTCTAAAATTATATTTTTGGAATTAGATTTTGGAGAACCATTAGCAGTAAAATTAAAAGATTTAAAATGATGAAGCCAGGCATGCACAGACACAAAGCCTAGTTTCACCCTACTGCAGAAGCTAAATATTTGATATCATCGTTATGTTTATGTGCAATGCCGTCTGAGTTCTAGCAATGTGTATGATTTGTATGATAGGAAAGAAGCATAATACGTTTGATAAGATCTCAGCAGCTGCCTTGGTATAAAAGCACTAAAGGCTTGAGAGACTTAAAAACATTTGAATCTCACCCTGTCGAATCCAAATTTCTCAATTATCTTGACAGGGAACACATTTAAGAGGCATTGTAGAATAAACACGATCACAATAGATGGGCATAGTTTATTCATTTGACAAGATTTCCCTCCAAGAAAGGGGTTGCTCAATTTGTAACCTCATTTTTAAGAATAACATCCAGTTCTCATTGTACCAAGCAAAGTAATAAATACAACATACATACATACATACAAGCCCAGGTTTCTAGTGGTTGAGTTCAGTTCATCATACGATCCAAAACTATAGCAAAGAGGAGCCTCACTTTGAGTACATGAAACGGATTCATGAATAGATTATATCCTAACACAGAATTGTTGTGCCACAATAATAAGCCTGGCCTATGATTTTGAATGGAGTAAGTCCAATATTATATTTTTTATAATTTAAAGGTTCCTGGTGTGCAGCTGTCTTCTGTCTTCTTGGATATTTTTGAATACTATTTATTTAGGTAGCACCCAGGTCAATAAATGGAGTGCTGGAAAATTATGGACTGTGGACAAGAATAAACCTGATGAAACATATGCAAGAATGCTATCTGATCTTCAGACTAGACAGCTGTCTTACAGGTTGAAAGAACAATGGTAGATGGCCCTTCCCAGCATATCTATGACAATAAGGAGTATTCAAGTTGCACATAGAGAATAACAAGCAAAACATTGCAGATGGTAATATAGAACACTTGAGGTGGTTATGAGTCGACACCTATAACGCTACACCCTGAGTAACAAAAAAGAGGAGAGACTTTACCAACATAATGCTTGACATGAAAAAAGAGCCATTATGCCTACATAAGCCAACAATTAAAAAGTACAATAGCCAGCAGGCTTTGACTTCTACCGTGTTTTACCAAACCCTTTACCATTACATCAGCTAAGATTTGTTGCCAGTTGACACCCAACACTGGGAATAAGAAACCCAATATCAGCTTGTGAGAGGTGCAACACTTGTGAATAAACTTGTGATCTTCACATATTCTTCATATTGAGCAAAATGAAGGTGCAGGGAGTTGCTATTTCGGAAACTTTATTCAACTTTTCTCTTTTACATGCACTCCAGGCTACACTCAGACTCAGTAATCATAGTCAGGCTAAACTTTACCAGATTCTAGATTACTTGATTAGCTCGTTCGGAGCGGCTTCCTTCCTTAAGATGGACATACTACTTACATTCATTCATAATTTCTGAAATGGCGGCTCCTTACCACCCAGTCCACACCAGCAACCAATGGTGCACTCACCACCAAGGATTTTCTCCTAAGTACTTGATCAGGGTTAAACCATCTTTTCCAGTTCCCAGGAAGGGCGTTGTCTCACATCAAAAGTGAATGTTGGCCTGCAACCATGAGGATCTTCTACTAGCCCTGCACTATCTCTCCAAACAGAATTTCTGCCAGAACATTATTCCCACTTTCTCCTGGTTGGGGAAAACCACTACCTGCCTATCTAATACACCTACGACCTATATACTCAATTTTAAAAGTCTCATTTAACCATCACAGAAGCTGCCTTGTGTTATCGTCTTATTAATACAGGTCCCCCGGGGAACCGGACTAGATACCATTCACCTACTGCTAAGTCTTACCTACTCTGGACCCCAGAATGTGATCACTTCACAAAAGCTTTGCAAACATCCAAGTTTTATCCTGAAAAAAGGAAAGGAACATTTCTAGTTTGGAGAATGAGCACCATCCATCTCTTTTTTTTAGGTATTTGCATGCATGTGAACCAGTACTCTCCAGGCCTAGGCTTGATGAGGAACATGTTGATACCATTTGGTTGGGTTTATTTAATTAGGTTTATTGAGGGATATCCACACCATCCTTTTATAAACTTCTGAGATACAGTAAGTAACTTATTTCTTGTAGCATTCTTACTAATAGTGAGAGAATGGGAGTTCTCCAACAGCTTGGGAGGATTAATTGGACAATCCTGGCAAAAACATTCCATGTTCAATATTTATCGCAAATAGCACAATTTTTTTATGTCCTTTCTTATAAGATGCCCAGGTTGGAGCACAACAAAAATAATTGTTTTAAGGCTGCTAAAGTGTAGACTGCTACAAGGGGCACTCTACTGTACTAGATGTTTTTTGTGAAATAATGACTTATTTGTTTTTTTTTCTTTCCCCAGTGGGTTAAGCAATCCATATATTGTAGTTTAATTGGTTTAAAAGGCCTACAACCAGAAAACTGACAGTTTCAGTGTACTTCAAAGATGTTGTTCCATCCATTCTTATATTTAGATATTTTGTGTGTGGCCCTTGTTAACATTTTTCTACTTTCATTTATTCTATAGTCATAAGACAATAACATGATCATACTATAAGTATTAGAATGGTAGAGAAGCAGGGGCTGATCTATTATCTTCCTGATGTAATCTGGTCAGTTGATGCCTCAGTTTTCTTGGATATGATGTCCTGATGGGCCCTACTGCTGCTTTAAGTTAACATCATTGTTATACCATACCGCCCAACCATTCTGGACATTTTTAGGCTGCCCCTCTAGTACATCTAGCTTCTCCCTAATCTCAGCCTGCTTTCCATTACACACAGCCCCTACCCTGCCAAATGAGAAGACTTGAAAGTTATGGGTCATGGTCTTAGAATTTGAGTAATAAAAAAACAAACACAATCAATAAAACATTGAATTTTTTATGAAATCTGTTCATGTACAACCAGAAAAAAATAACATGAATTAAACAGAAGGTAAATTGGCTTACAGGTCCTGCAAGCCCACACATTACAGGAGAAAACAGACATAATCCAACATGTGGCATGGTGACAGCGGAACATCTTTGCTACGTCTTCAGCTAATCTTCCAACAGCTTCTAACAAACAAGAGCTGATTATATATTCACGTTTTTCTTGTACTTCTCAGCAGATACTGACACCTTCCACAGCATTCTTTGGTTCAGACGAAGGACTGGGATCAGGGCTCTCGTGGAGGCAAACAACATTCTACTCTTTGTCTATGTACCTAGAAATCTATACAGAGGGTGCGATTAGTATCTGGGCACCTCACAGAAATGTATATTTACAGTTGCATTCCACAAACCCTTTTCAAAGACAGGGCGCCAACATAAATCACAACCTGAACACGGCAGCAACATGTGATACAAACATTGCCATTTGCTCAGGAATTTACCCTTCTTCTCCCAAGCTTCTCATGAGAATTATTGATTCAGCTTGCAGTTTTACTCTTGCCCCAAGCTGCCATTGTTCACCCTTGGGTTATTAGCTATTGGGCTGCCCTTTGGAAAATATTGTTTTCATTCAATCACTGTGTTATAGATTTAGGGCAGTTGATACATGCTCACCCAAAACCTTCCCCTACCTGACCTTTGGCTGGAATATCATTTACTATAACTTGTCTTCAGACAAGCTCTGTAGCTTAAGATCTTACAAGATGTCTGAGGCCAAGTGATTAAGATGTTGTTGCAGGTCATAGTGTTGGCAGTGTTGAAACAACCAAAGATGGAATTATACACACAATATGAACAGTACAGTTATGGCTTCCTTTATTTGGAAACCCATTATCCAGAAGGCTGCAAATTATGGGAAGGCCATCTCCCATACACTTCATTTTATCCAAATAATTAAAATTTTTGAAAATGATTACCCTTTTTCCCCTGTGATAATAAAACAGTACCTTATACTTGATCCCAACTAAAATAGAATTAATCCTTATTGGAAGAAAAAAACAGCCTATTGGGTTTATTTAATATTCAAATGATTTTCTAGACTTAAGGTATAAAGATCTAAATTATGAAAAGATCCCTTATCCAGAAACCTGGATAATAGGTCCCATACCTGTACCAAGTCTGCTACACACACTATAGTGTGAGGTCTTTTGGCCAGGCATTGAGGCAATTTCCATACTGGGACTTGGTTTTGAATTTGGTTGTTTTGTTGAACTGAAATTTGGATATAAACAATGTCAAATTAAATGCCCTTTTTAGGAATTATTGCGCTGGCTAAACTGTATGCTCGTCTGCTACTCAGCTTAACAGATTTTACCATGTTACCTAAAGGACAGTTGTCAAAGTTTGGCCAAAGCAAATGTGAACCTGCTGGAAGTTGCTTATCGTTAATCCCCATTCTTTTAAAGAACAAGTGGATGCAATTAACGCAGATACTGAATACCACTTAAACAATATAAAGAAATGTCTCCTGTGGTTCCAGTTTGGTTGTAAAAGGGAGACAGATGTGTCTATTGATAATTGGAAGAAATTGGCTCTGTACGGAACAATACCAACACCTTGTCACCAACTTGGCAAAAGCTTTTGAAAGGTACATGAATGGTCCTCCCCTACACATACAGAGAGAAACAGGGAGTTTTGTACCTTCTGAATAGTGGTAAGCAATAATTTTGCCACGCATGGATTCTCTGTGAAATTCTGCATTTTTTATGCAAAACATTTACGTGAAAAAATGTTGGGAAGAAAAATGAAAACACCCATTCACTTCAGTGCATTTAGAGTGAGAAAAAACACCCATTGACTTAAATGCAATTGGAGAGAGAACAAAGTTGATCATAGACGCTAATATATTTTGCTACAAAAAAAGTCACCCATATCCATAAATGCGTTTCACAAATTTTTGGCCATTTCCCAAATTTTTTGTCAAAGCAAAATGGGGCAGATTTGCTTATCACTACTTCTGAATACTAATCCGTGTGCAAAGTCACATAGTAATCAGCGGAGGAACTACCAGGGGTGCAATTGCACAAGGGCCAGCACCACCCGTCGGCGGATCATGCGAATGCGACTCCACCATGAAAGTCATGTCAGGAAGGGAGGTGGGGGCCCATCTGAAAGGTCTGTACCAGGGCCCACCGATTTATAGTTATATATCTCTTATGAGTAATTAAAACTTGTCCTGGCCTGGCCAGTAGTTTCTACGAACATGAGTTACTAGACCTCATAGACTTTGGATGACCTATGTATAGTTTTGTCCCTCCCAACTACCCCATAATCCATAACATGTAAAACTACTAAGGATGCTGGAATTAAACTGCGGGAACTATGGGTTGGATAGGTTTTGAGCTGGAAGTGTAACAATCCTGCTGCCACTCCTGTAAGTAAAGTGAAGCCGGTGTTTTAATAAACAGGGTGCAAAAATACCAAAAGATGGGTGAACATTAATTATGTAAATGTACAAAGCACATACTTATCAGAAGTCTTTCATCTAGAAACTGTATTCTACACATATAATAATGACTAATTGCCCAACTGTTCCGCCACTTAGCAGCTTATAACACATAACAACAAAGTGAGAACTGTATCAGCAGTTTGACAATATGACATTTAGCTTAGAAGCATTTGAACAGGGTGTTGTACAGCCCGGAACGTCACAGTTATTTAGCTTTCGTGTGCAATGTTGTTTTTCCAGAACTTGTACAAGGCAATAAGTAAGTTCCCCAGGATTTTCATTCTGCTTTAGCTCTCTTTTGCTTCTGAAAAAGTCAAGTATCTCAGGGTTAGTGCAACAGGCCTGGAATCAACAGTTGCAAAATCTGTTTACGGTCCAAAAAACCAAGCAGGCAGACTGAGGAGTTCTAAGAGTTTTATGTCCTTTTCAGTTTGTATGCCCAAATGTATACAGCCTGGAATCACGTGTGTCAACGGCAAGGGCACAACTGTTGTGGAACTTAAGCAAGAACACATAAACATGTACATCAATATGTCTTTTGCTTGTACAATGGATTAGCCCTCACAGTACAGGAGTTCTGCAAAGCATTGTCCTTCAGAAACCATAAACTAGCAAAATCCATTCATATCACTAGAGTTAAAGCTGGCATATCCTGGGCTCATTTGGTGCAACTGGGGCATACGTGTTTCAAGAGGCTTTTCTCCTTTGGGAGATACAACTTGGTTCCTCTTCCTTAACATCTGTCCAATGCCCATCATTGGGAAGCGACCTCTACTTCTGACACAGTTGGGGCTTCCTAAATTGCCAGGAATGTTATTGTTACAAGAAGGAGAATGGGGAGAAGTTGGTGACATTGACTCTGGACTTGATGGATTGCTTTTGTCATCGTACGTGAAGGAAGCTTGATTGAAATGACCCTTTAAAGGGGATGTGTTGTCAAACTGAAAGATTGGGGAAAGAGTTCTTTCACTTGAATGCCTGGGGGAGAAGGACATTGGGGACCCAAGAACTCTGTACTGGTGATTTGGGGATAATGATTCTATTTGGTCTTCCCTGTTGACAGACTCAAAGGAACGCACAACGTTGAGATGAGTTTCCCTTATCCGGCTTCCCATATTTACATTTACAGTCTCTTGGGAGTGGGAATCTTGACGCCTCATAATCTTTGGTGTCCTGGGGTCTGGACTTTGCATTTCCAGATACTCCAAAGAGCAAGAAGTCATGCATCCCGTCTTGGTTATCCTGACTTCATGGAAAGGACTTAGACCTCCAAAGGATTCTGCAACATTTAGAAAGAATACAATAAAAAAAAAAAAATTGAACATTTTGATAAATTCAGTTAAAAAAACAACCAAATGTTTAAGCAAGTCCCCCTGATCTCCACACCTCGTTTCCAAATGACAACAAAGTTACCTAATCACAGCTATTATTTTAACAATTCTAAGTAGCCTCTTTGACAGGTTCCTTTGCAAAGGGCAGATATTTCTTTGCACTTTTGCAATTGATGAGTCACACTGGCCTTATTCCCCTTGTCTATTTATAGAGACTGACTGTCTTCTGAAGGGCAGTACAATAGGCATAAGTTCCATTCACGTCACCGGCAGCGTCACGTGACCGCAGCCCTTGAATGAATGTTCCTCTCAATCTTGAGAATTGTATCAGAAAATAGAAATAACGAGTGTGCTGCGAGAATGACTCTCAGGCATCAACATCGCCTTTTTAATGTTCCTTGTTTTCTGCTTGAAGTAAAAGGCTAACAACCTGTATTCTCTATGAAAAGCGGCAGACAGTTTTCTTTGATTAATGTCAAGAAGATGGCTCCACCCGAGGTGAAAAATATGACCTTGAGGGAAGTACAATGAAGAAGGTACACAATGCCAATTTGAAGAACATTGTATAAAATTGTTTTTTAACTAGTTTTTTAGAGCACCCCCCCCCATAGAATGCTATTAATATACCTATTTTGGTAGGGTTTGGTGGGATTCACCTAGATATGGTTTTGATGAGATAAGGTCAAGATCAACACATATTTGCCAAACTAGATATTTTTGGAACTGTGGCTGAAAGGCTGATACCAGTGGCGTAACTACTCCCTGGTGGGCCCCGGTACAGGATGGGCACCTGGGACCCCCATTTGGGGCCCTTACTTCTATAAATCGCATGCTGGAGTGTTGATGGGATGTGTGCTGTAAAATCTCCCCTTAGATAACTGCCTGTCATTTTCGTGGTTCCGATGGGCCCCAGGTGGGTTGGGACCCTGGTGCAATTGCACCCCCTGCACCCCTGGTAGTTACGCCACTGGCAGATACCTCAATTTATCCTGTATCTGTAACATTCTTATAAACTATAGGGGGTGCAGCATTACTGGGGCAGTCTTGTCCCAACACCAGGGCCCTGTTGTGGCCTACGTCTCCCACCACAACTACCACCTAGCTTACATGTCTGAATGCTACTTTATGGGACAGGATGGGGGGGATGCCGATGTTCATGAACAGAGTGTCAATTTATTAAGGCTGGAAGTACAGTGCAAAAAAAATATGGCGGATTGTGCCCAATGTTTGCACTTTGTACCCTGCCTTCCAGTTGGTAAATAACTACTACAGTCTCATTGTAAGAGACTAACTAGGAAATGGGGCTCAGTTGAGTATACAGACTTTTATGCATATAGTAAACAAACATGCTCTTCCTTTTCAACTTAAAGGAGAACTAAACCCCCTTTCTAACAAAAACCCCTACCCTCCATAGTCCCTCCCCCACCACACAGGAGTTACCACATGTAAATACATGTAATTACACCTTGTTGCAGAGTCAGCGCAGCAGGGCCATCTTCAGCTGCTTTGGTAATATGTGGTCTTCTTCTGGTGCTTTGGCAAATTTTTGTTACTTGAGGCATGCGCAGCTGTAGTGAACCAGGGAAAATAGTCCAATGTGCCGATACGGTGCTTCTTTACTGAGATTACCGAAGCAGCTGAAGATGCCCCCCTAGAGCTCCGCTTCACTGAGTCTGCAACAAGGGGTTATTACTGGCTATGGGGTAACCCCTGTGCGGGGGGAGGGAGCAGGGAGGGGGGATTATGGACGGTAGGGATGTTTATTAAAAAGGCAGGTTAGTTCTCCTTTAAAGACATTGTTCGCCTCTGAGTTAACTTTTAGTATGATGTAGAGAATGATATTCTGAGACAATTTGCTTTCATTTTTTATTATTTGTGTTTTTCGAGTTCTTTCACATTTTATTCCGTCAGCTCTCCAGTTTGCAATTTCAGCAGTCTGTTTGCTAGGGTCCAAATTAACATTGTAACCATAAATTGATTTAAATAAGAGACTGGAATATGAATAGGAGAGGGTCTGAATAGAAATGTAATGAAAAGTAACAACAACACATTTTTTTTTTTTTTGCTGCTGGGGTTCAGTGACCCCCCCCCCATTTGTAAACTGGAAAGAATCAGAAGAAGAAGGTAAAAGATTAAAACTATAAAAAAATAAATAATGAAAACAAACTGAAAAGTTGCTTAGAATTCTATAACTTACTAAAGAATAAATTAAAGGCGAACAACCCCTTTAACCCCTAAAAGAAATAGATTTACTTTTATTATTCTTTAAAAACAGAAACCCGATAGTCTGGAAAAATTATTTTTAGGATCTCATATAAAGTGCTATTAAGGAATCCACAAGGAGGAGTTGCTATAGGTCTCATGCACTGGAATAGTTTTGTCCATAGACATTTGTCGGCATGTGCCATAGTTTTCAGGCCTCACCTCTCTCAGACTTGGAGGATCTCCTTTCTTTAACGGGACCTTTGCCGCTGTGCCCTTGTGGTGTCAGGCAGGCGCTTTGTCGGTGTGACGGGGAACATTTCTCCAGTTTCCTCGGTATAAGGCGCTGCTGTGGCTCTCCTCTTTTCTCCAGATCCTTACTTCTCCGTTCCTAACAGAAAAGAAAAAAAGGCAAGGTTAGTCAAATGAAAAGGGGGCATCCTCAGCCTTTTATGGGGCCACACTTGGCATGAGAGATCCTATGTGCAAGTGTAACGGAGCACAAAACAAAAAGCAAATACAAGGCCTCACACCCCAATGGTGATCTCTATCTGATGGATTCTCTTTATAAGGCACAACAAAAAGACACAAGCGATGCTCCGATTTGTAGATCAGCGATGTCACAAAACAGAAGTGGAAAAGCAAATATTAAACAATGGTGTTTACTAAACATCAATCAACGTGATTTCATTTAGAGCAAAGGGAAAGTGTGTGTGTGTTAGGGGGGACAGGACTTCCTTGTATCCTATAAACCAGCACATCCTCCACTTTCATTCCCTGACAAAGTGTCAGTGTGGAGGTTTCCTGTTCCATATTCCCTTTCAATAAGCAGGAAGGTCCATCCCTTCCACTCCACCGACCACATCCCCGGGACATGATCCATCTGGAAATCTCAGGGAGTATAGGAGTAAGGGAAACTCTTGCTATGTGGCCCCTTTAAAGGAGAAGGAAAGCTACCAAAGAAGTTTATTGACAATAGATTATCCACAATAGTGCACGCTATAACTCTATACTTATTATACAGGATGCTTTACCATACCTGAGTAAATGGCTCTAGAAGTTCTGTTTGTTTATGATAGCAGATGCCATATTAGCTTGGTGTGACATCACTTCCTGCCTGAGTCTCTTCCTGCTCACTCATAGCTCTGAGCTCAGATTAAAGCAGGGGAGGGGAGGAGGGAGGAAGAAGAAGGCAAGGGGAATGAGAGAGAGGAGCAAACTGAGCATGCTCACGCCCGGGGCAAGGAGGTTTATGCAAAAGGAAGTCTGATACAGAAGCCCATGTGTACACAATAGAAGGAGAGAAATGCTGTCTTTCTTTTGACAGAGGACTCAGAGCAGCATTGGGGTTTACTGGTGTATTTATATAGACCTTTCTGTTATAGCTTACTTAGTTTTAGGAATGCACCGAATCCACTATTTTGGATGCGGCCAAAACCCCGAATTGTCCTGAAAAATTCGTCCAAATACCGAATATTATGGATGCAAATTATGGATGGGAAGGGGAAAACATTTTTTACTTGTTTACACCTTGTTTTGTGCCAAAAAGTCATGTGATTTCCCTCCCTGGCCCTAATTTGCATATGCAAAATAGGATTTTGATTCAGTTCGGCTAGGCAGAAGGATTCGGCTGAATCCTGCTGAAAAAGGCTGAATCCTGGCCGAATCCCAAACCGAATCCTGGATTCAGTGCATCCCTACTTAGTTTTAACCTTTCCTTTTCCTTTAAATACATACAATGGCGCTGCAGGAGCAAGTAAATGGGCCGCATCTGAACACGATTTTCCCTAACACAGTACAAATGGGTTGGAAGCACTCTCAGCCCCAGGAGACTCACCTCATAAGAGTTCTTGTTCATCTTGTATTTTTCCAATTGATGAAACTGGTTTTTGTGGCAAACGTTGTCATTGATGTCTGGTTTCTGGAATTAAAGGAAACAGATGTTAATTACAGAGCGCAGCATGTTGTGCAGATAAACCTGACTGCTTTGTGTTTTGCTGCTTTGCAATAATCTCTGTTTTAAGGAGCTGTCTCTTAAACCCACAGTCACACACTTCAGATGACTAACCTGCACCGCTCTCATAGTAAAGGTGCAAATGTTGTACTGGAGAGAACAAAAGATCCCAGCATTGGAATCATGGAATAACAGGTACAAAGTTTGCTCCAGGTCTAGTAACCCTTAGCAACCATTCAGTAGGCAATGTTTACTGACCTCCTATTTGAAAGCAGGCATGTGATTGATGGCTATGGGTTACTAGCCTTGGAGGCTATTTTCAGTGTTTGACTGGCCCACAGGGATACCAGGAAAACTCCCGGTGGGCCCAGGTGTCAGTGGGCCTCTTGCTTCTAACAAATTGGCCTATTTCATGTTCATTCCCTATTTCTTTATGTGGAAAAAGAGGCTCAATAATGGAAGAATAGAGTATAGTAAAAAACTAGGAGAATAAAGAGGTTAAGTGAGGAGAGAAGTAATAATAGTTTGGAAAGTTGGACCCCTGGTCTAAGGTTTTCTGGTGGGCCCCTGGTCTAAGGTTTTCTGGTGGGCCCCTGGTCTAAGGTTTTCTGGTGGGGCCTGGTCTAAGGTTTTCTGGTGGGCCCCTGGTCTAAGGTTTTCTGGTGGGCCCCTGGTCTAAGGTTTTCTGGTGGGGCCTGGTCTAAGGTTTTCTGGTGGGCCCCTGGTCTAAGGTTTTCTGGTGGGCCCCTGGTCTAAGGTTTTCTGGTGGGGCCTGGTCTAAGGTTTTCTAGTGGGCCCCTGGTCTAAGGTTTTCTGGTGGGCCCCTGGCATCCCAGTCTGACACTGGGTATTTTGCACATTACAGTACCCCCCAGGGGTGTAACTATAGAGGAAGGTATAGGGGGCCCCATAATGCCGTAATTAATGAACAATTTCAGCATATACTAGTAAAATGGATAACCTCTGGATATGTTGGGGGCCCTAAAATTAATTTGCTGTGGGGCCCAGTAACATCTAGTTACGCCACTGGTACCCCCCTGAAGAAGTCAGGGACTATTGCTCTGCTAATGGCACATTTGAGTAGCAACTGCCCAACATGTCAATGGGTTTAATTTATTAATCCCACTGGTGCAAGTGCTGGAACCCTGAGTGGAGCAAAATTGAGCCCCTTAAGACTTATCATTGGGGCATTTGTAGCATTTCACTCCTTGTGCCCCATTAAAACTATGGCACAATGTGCAGTGCTGTCAGATGAAAGGCGGCCTTGCACTAACCACCAGCCACAGTGTTCTCCTGCACCTTAAGGGTGTGAATGACATGTAAGCATAGAGTATCCATGTGAATGCCAAAATGCTGCTTTTCCTTATCAATACAATGCTGCTAAAAGCAGGCAGAACTGAAGTCATAGGGAGGTGCAGCCATGTTGGGTTTTGGGAGCATCAACTACACGGCATTCGCTTGTTTTTGCACTTTGCACCATGCTTTGTAATTAAAGCCTTCTGTGCATTCTAGGGTGCCCCTTTCTTGCAGGTGCCATAAAAAGATAAACCTTCAACCTCTCTATAAATGTTAAAGAAATATGAGCAGAGGCCCTTCCTTATCATTATATGTGCAGGAAAGCAAGAACTGCCATGATTTCTCTGCCAACATAAAATCAACGGCTGAAACTGTGTCCCGGCACCCCGAAACGTACCCGCATGTTCACTAAATAGTTCTCCAGTTTCCTGTTTAGGAGGAAGTAGACGGCCAGGGTATGGCAAGCTCGATTGGAGAGAATGATGTTGATCACATCGCTGTGTTTGTAGCCAAGTTTCTCGGACATGTGGAGCACCACGCTTTGGCTGAGATCCTCCAGGTGAATTCTGAAAAGAAATACATACATAGGATCAATGCGCTTTTTCCTTTAAAGTTTGTTCTTGACCAATTAGCACCAGAAATACTGAACACAGTACAGTAGCCCTGTCTGCCCAAAACTGGGTATGAATGGTTCCACCTCCATTTACCAACCAGTGATAAGAAATAAGGTATTTGGGGCGTATTTTTATGGCCAGCAAAAAAAACATTTTATTTCAGTGGTTCTGATATAGTAAGTGTTATGTCTGTGCCTCTTACAGCACTGATGGCAGGAAACAAATCGATTAGGGATGTAGCAGAGAATGTTGGGTGGGAGGACTTGTCTGTCTGTCTGTCTCTCTTGGCTTTGAAGTGTAACAGTCAGGTCGCCTTGTTCCCTTTCATGTGTCAATTAGAGGCACCCAGTAAAGTGCTTATTACAAGCAGACCATAATATGTCAGATGATTCCATAAGGGGAAGAGCTCTGTTCTCCAAATTGATCTTTGTCCCAGATATTATTTTTGGGCAGATAGAAGAATAAAGAAGTATTTTACTGGATAGGTAAATGATAAAAAGAATGGACAGGACGGTGGATATTCCGGATACTGTGCTGGGTCTTGACCCTGCTGTCTGTATTGTCTGGCAGATTAGCACAGGAGTGGGAAATTTCCCCCCTGAGTGAGCAGGGCTGTTAAACCTGCCAACCCCCTTGTTCTTCAATAAGAACCTAGTGCCCCCCCCCCACCCATGGACGTGTGGCTATCTGTATCTATCTTCTGTATCTATCTATCTGTATCTATCTTCTGTATCTATCTATCTGTATCTATCTATCTGTATCTATCTATCTATTATCTATCTATCTATCTATCTATCTGTATCTATCTATCTATCTATCTATCTATCTATCTGTATCTATCTATCTATCTATCTATCTATCTATCTGTATCTATCTTCTGTATCGATCTATCTGTATCTATTTTCTGTATCTATCTATCTATCTGTATCTATCTTCTGTATCGATCTATCTGTATCTATCTATCTGTATCTATCTATCTATCTATCTATCTATCTATCTATCTATCTATCTATCTATCTATCTATCATCTATCTATCTATCTATCTATCTATCTATCTATCTATCAGTATATCTATCATCTATCTGTCTGTCTGTCTGTCTGTCTCTATCTATCTATCTATCTATCTATCTATCTGTCTATCATTCCTGAATGCCTGTCATGTACTCACTCTACACTGTCAATTTGGTTAATTTGACCCCTTTTACTCTGTTTCCACTTTCCACATCTTCTTCTCTCAATTGAACCCCTTCTCTTTACTCCTCACTGTAATGCCTTATTTTCTGCCTGTGTTTGGCCCTTGCACCCATCTCTGTTTAACCCATATCCTTACTCCCCCACAGAGTCAGAACTATAAGACTGCTATTTACAAATAATGTTATAACCACTGAAAAGACTTTATTGAGGAAATTTGCTTAGAGTTACAGTTTATGTTATTATGCAAAAAGTAATGTTTGAGTGGAGATGTCCTTTAATGTGTTTGCTAACCCAAAAATTGCTGCTGAAATCCTCTAGTGAACGGATCAGAGAAGAAATATCACACTTTTAAAAGACCAGTCGTGCTGGAATCAAAATGTCTTCCCTTCCCTGATGGAATCCCTTTAAAGTGTCATTTGTTTCAGTGAGGGATGGGCACCCTTAGGCCGTCTATGTGATACCAGTCAAAGCTCAAAGCCTGGATTTGAAAGGGTGAAACATGAAGCCAACAGGTCTATTTCAAAAGGTAGAACAGGCAATTGTTCTTTCTGCTTGAAAAGACAAATAGTCAAAATACATATATATATATATATATACTAACATGAAGCCACAAAGTCATGCTGGATCTTCTAAATAGCAGCTATAATGTCGGATAATTACAGAGGTGATACCCACATGCCCCTGTGAACAATTTTCGGGTTTCCAAACAGACAGATCCACTTTGTGTCCATTAAAGGGAACACAGAATATTTACACTGTTCAATGGGGCATGAAGCAGGGCTGTTTGGTGATACACGTTCATCACATTCAGCCAGGTATGAAGTCTACTGTTTCTTGATGTGATGCTACGTCAGTTCAGTCATTGTTGGACTACAATTCCCAGCATCCCCTGCTATCAATGGTCAGTAGTTTACCTGTTTGGGTAGGTGTGAAGTCCTTTGCCATGGTAATTATCGTTAAGCCAGCGGTTCGCCAGTGCTTGTTGTATGTTTGGCCTCTTAAGAGGGTCAGGTTCCAGTAGAGACCGGAGGAAGCTGATGGCCGCTAAAAAAAAGGAAGAAAGTAACTCATGAGTTCAGTAAGTAACGTTTGACTCTCAAGATGTTGATTTACAACTTTAATATTGCAGATGCACTTTAATAGCTATCAGGCTATTATAAAGGCCTCTGCTTGACCATTATCCCGTCAAAAATCAGGCAGTTATCTAAAGGTCAGGTTAGAAAATCCAACTGGGCGAGGCCTGTATTCATGTGTTGATGTGGTCTCCATAGGCCTCTTTAGGACCCAATTGTGGCCTGAGGCTAAAAGATCACATCAGCCCAATATTGACCAGCTCATAGGTTACCAATTTGGGCAAAGGTCTGTTTGTTTGGTGTCCTAGACAAGCATGCAGATATATTTGTGAAAAGGTCAGATTTAAGATAGACTAAGTAAAAATATGTTCTTTACCAAACAGGTTCTGGTCAGTTAAACTGATGGATATCATTGTAGGTTAGTATTTATTCCCCAGTGCTTATGTGCAACAAAAAAAACCAGACTATTGTGATGAACTGTATGGTCCCACCTTACAGGGACCTGACGCCACAAAAGTCACACCTCCAAGGGTTACTATTCACTTTACTCAATAATAAAAATAAATCCAGCCCATATGGGAAGGTTTTGATTAGGATAGTAATGTATGTAGTCAGAAGCAGCCGTGCAAACCTGTTCCCCTCTAGCTCTGTTTGTCAGCACTGGAAATTTATGGCTTGTAAACACAGTGCACCGCAGGCAGTTTTCATATAGAGAAGCAGGCAGGCGGCTCCATCTCTGCTGCCGTGCAGAGAAATAAAGGCATTTAAAGTACCTCTGAAATTGCCTGTCTGAGCTGAGAGCAATTATACTCAATCTAAAGCACGTGATCCCTCCAGCTGCTCGCCAGTGAATGGGCAAAGAAGCGCAGAGCTACTTACCCGGAGAGAGATGGGTGGGCAGCGGATTCATATCTTTGTCGACCATCTTCTGGTACAAAGCTCTCAAGCTGAAAGGCTCCACTGTGAATGGCAACGTGCCCGTCAGCATGGCGTACATATTAACTCCACTGGGGAGACACAAAATAAAGGAATGATCAGTTAGGGCTGTGTAGGAGAGAAGGTAGAAGCGAGTCATTCATAATAAATATTGGATTATTCCTCTCTTTCTGCTTGGCACAACATCACAATTCCTACAAGACGTTTATATTGGACCTGGCATTGTGTCGGCATTGTTAGAAATGATGCCCCCCTTACCCACCACCACTGGTTTACTGTAGTCTTGTCTATGGTTGGATCCCCCACCTGGCAACACAGTGGGTATGAAATGATGGACAGGGTGTGGGTCGATCAAACCAAGCGGGTAATGCTGAGCTTAGTTGTAAAATTAAAGTTTTATAACCTTAGGCCAGTGTTCCCCTAACCAGTGGCTCACGAGGAACATGTTTCTCACCAACCCCATGGATGTTGCTCCCAGTGGCCTCAAAGCAGGAGCTTATTTTTGGATTCCAGGCTTGGAGGCAAGTGTAAGTTGTATAAAATACAGGTGTACTGTCAAACAGAGTCTCCTGTAGGCTGCCAGTTAACATAGGGGCGACCAAATGGCCTCCCCAGGAACTTTTTCCATGCTTGTGTTGCTCCCCAATTCTTTTTATAATTGAATGTGGCTCATGGTTAAAAAAGGTTGGGGATCCCTGCTCTAGGCTAATGCTACTCTTTCTCAGCTGGGGAAACAGGCAAAACCACCTGTGTGTGACTATAAATAAGAACTAAATGCACATTAGAGAGTTTTCAGGCCAAATGATCTCCATTAAATCCATTGGGGAGTGGCAATAGATAACTTTGCTAATAGAGAGGGGCTATGGGTACATAGGGTATCTAAGTTGGGCAGTGAGATGATACTGTGTGAATTCCTTTGCCTAATGTTGTCTGTCTGTGGTTAGTATAGTCAGTATATGATCTTTGTGCCACCATACTCACATAGGAAAACCTAGGGAGTCCTAATATTATAATATATTTCTGTACAGGAGAATTATCCCACATATGGGCTATTCTATGGCCGTGTTCCACATTGGCTTCTTTGAATTGGATTTTGTATGGAACGGGGGGTTTACGGGAGCTGATAAGAAACATTGCCGTCACCTAGCCTGAAAATAATGAAACATTACGCAAGACTTCAACTACAAGCTAACAATACATTCTTAAAAGCAAGCGGAAACAAAGAAAGAGGGAATTAATCACACATTCATCTTACAATACGTTTAGACATAACGCATTTTTGCATTGAAAGTGTCAGTTTACATCTAGGTTAATGGTTAGCTAAGGCTAATTCTAAGCAACTTTTTAATTGGCCTTCATTTTATTTTATTTTTTATAGTTTTTGAATTATTTGCCTTCTTCTGACTGCTTGCAGTTTTCATCAAGATGTTTTCATCTAAAAAAAACTCTGCAACGCTACAGATTTCTTGTTATTGATACTTTTTATAATTCATCTCTTCAGTCCCTCTCCTATTCATATTCCAGTCTCTCATTCAAATCAGTGCATGGTTGCTAGGGTAGCTTGGACCCTAGCAATCGGATTTCTGAAACTGGAAATTGAAGAGCTGCTGAATATAAAGCTAAATAACCCAAAAACCACAAATAATATAAAATTGCAAATTGTCTAACCACGTCTATTTACATCCTTTAAAGGTTAACTACCCCCTTAACATTATAAGCGGTCAATGCTATAAATTAGGGATATCAGACCACTGCTGCAACTGCTGCTTTAGAACTACACCTCCCATCATACCCAGGCAATGGTTAGTACTGACAGGAGTTACAGTTCTGCAGCAGCTGGTGGGCTGCGAGTTTCATCTCTTTGATTTACGCAGTTTTATTTATTTATTTCACAGCCCAGCTGGTTTCTTAGGCAATGAAAGAAGAAGAAAAAAAACATATTCCTTTCATATTTTCTTTTAACGAAAAAATAGGAAATTGGTACAAATAAATGACTGTGGGAAGTTGCCATAGAAACCTGTCTGCACAGAAAGTGCTCTGGGGAAGGATCCATTTAAACTTACCGGATAACCAATATTTCAGCTGCTTGTGTATCTGGCATTATGGGAGATACACTGCAAAAAAAAACTGTTTTTCCCCTACAGAATCTGAAATCGGTGGGTCCTGGTGAATGGCTGCTGTGAATTCCATAGAAAGTCACTATTTATTGGGTGGGGGGGGGGGAGTCTGCTTGGGTCTCTGTGTACTTGAAAATCCTAGTCCAGACCTGCATCTATTCCTTAGGTCATTGCTAGTTGGGGGGTATCAGGAAAGAATTGTTTGTGTCTGGTCCCTGGTGCTGTATCCTCTGAGCACCGTGCACTAACACCCCTGATGTTACCCACAAACCCTTGTAGCTCTAATTTCCAGTTTCCCAGCAGAGAGTCACGGTATCTGAGCGACTATAGGTTTGGAGAAACCAAAAACAACATCCTTAACCCCCATGTTCTTGCTTTGCCATTATGATAATAGGCACGTGCACACCCTTAATCCCTCAGCTCGCTTGACATTTTTCACCCTTGCGTGTTTCCTGAGAACTGAGCGTGGCTGTTTGCACAACAAATACGTCCTACACAAACAGGCAGATGTGCCCCGACTGCTCCGGGATCAGTACAAACAGGCGAGAGGCTTTTCATGGAGACAGAAGCGAAACCCAGCAGCCGTTCCTTTTCAGCCGTGGGATGCACGGAATGTGCATGAAAACTATGCAAAGGTGCCCTGCCATATAGCAAATAATGCAAAGAATTAGCATTACTGGTTTTTATGGGGTTAAGCTGGCCATAGACGTAACAATTACGATCTTTCTCGGAAAAGATGTTTCCAAGAAAGATCGTTCGTTTCAACACACACGTGTAGAGCTGAATCGTCAGATATACAGGTAGAAACAATAGAATTCTACTTGTATCTGACGATTCAGCACTAACAATGGCCGATGTTCAGGGAGCTTTCAAAGGCGTCCGATCAAAATTTTCTGTCCAGCCCGATCAGCCAGCCGACCGATATTTTAATCTTCTGACGATGTCGGTCGGCTCATTTCCCACCATACACGCACCGAATATCGTACGAAAATTAGTTTCGTACGATATTATCTGTGCGTCTATGGCCACCTTTAGCCGTGGTATTCGCTTTTCCGTAAGGGAAAATAAAGCTGAGAAGTGTGGGAATTGAGACAGTAATACTATTAATATATTTTATTTAATATGGTTTATCTTCCTCTTAAAGGAACAGTGGAAACCAAGAGAACTGAAAAGCAGGAAGTAGTGTTCTGGTTATTATGTTAGACATCCAGTCACTCCAACCTTTATACATTACATTTTTGGCTAACTAACTATATTAGATACATTTTTTTTTTACACAGCTATTTACCCAGTTTTTATTTTTATACTGAACAATTCCTAAAGCTATACTGAACAATTCCTGGCTAAAGATCCAGGGCACAAACACAAGCACAAACAGTCCCCTCTCTTTATAACTGTGAAAGGAATGGGTGTTGCCATATTGAATGTCATGGAGCTGACATCTATAATGAGCAACATCATGACTTTACAGCAGCTTACAAGCAGGTTATGGAAAATGCCTCCAAAGCATAAAAATGGTGTCATAATGGGAAAAGCCAGGTACTTACATAGACCAAACATCCACTTTTGGGCCATATTTTTTTCTTGCAAGTAATTCTGGAGCGGCATAAGCAGGACTCCCACACTGCGTACTGAAAGGGTCGCTATACCCCAGGATACCAGCACAGTTGCTCAGTCCAAAATCTACCAAAATAAACCACATATTAAGGTTAAAGACTTTCAGAACAAACAATCTATAAACTATAACAGCATGCCTTTAATAATGAATTGATGTTGACGTGATCGGCTACATGGGAGCCTAGATGTATAATGTCACTCCTTTAGCCAGAACTATATAAAATCCCCATTTTGGCTAAATAGCTATTAATTTAGATGCTCAGTTACACGGGAGCATAGACTTGTTTAACTGAAAACATATAAAATACTCATGCTGCATGACTAAACATCAATTATTTTAGATGCTTAGCTACATGGATGCCTAGAGTTATCATCTCACTCCTGTAGCAAGAAAAATATAAATTCCCCATATTGCAAGGCTACATAGCCATTGAGTCAAATGCTTACCAACTCATTCCCTTAGCCAAAACATATAAAATCCCCATCCTGCATGGCTTAATAGCCATTAATTGAAATGCTTACCAACTCATTCCGTTAGCCAAAACATATAAAATCCCCATCCTGCATGGCTAATTAGCCATTAATTTACATGTCTACAGTTACCAACTTGCTCCTTCAAACAAAATCCCGCATTAAAAATGAATTTAGATGCATGTTGCATAATGCAAACCAATATAGGTCAATTGTAAGTACCATCAAAAGCAGTGTTTGTCTGTCTCCTACTATCCCCTTCACTGCTTGTCCTGACTACTTATACCACCAGAACTTATACTGTATGGGCTGTCAGCTCTTCTTTAGTTAAGACTCCAGTTCCCACAATGCCTTGCAGCTAATGTGATTAATGTACCTATAAAGGAACAATAGAGAAACATGCAGGGCATCGTGGGAACATAGGTCTTGGCAGTAGGATAGCTGATTTCTGCTACATTGTTTCTGTCGTCAGACAAGCAGTGGAGCAAACTGACACATACTATTTCAATAGCTAATGCAATCATAAATTAACTTTAAAATGTATGTATTAATTAAAACATTGAATAATTGTATATTGGAAAGTTGCTTAAAATTTTCTAAAAATTACTTTTATTTGGGTGGGCATCCCTTTAAACTGGCATCAATACCGCCACATTAATTCTGTTTCAGTCTAAAAGCTATGCAGTCAGCTGTAAAATTAGTTTAATGGGAAAATGCAAGTGCAGCCAAACCCAGGAGGAGAAACCCTATTAGAGGGTGGCGTGTATCCGCCATGCGGCCAAATCAAGTGTCAGCTGAGGTGCACAATGCTAATGGGAGACTCATGAAATCATTTGCCTACCGATCAGCTTGATGTTGTTGTTCTCATCCAGTAACAGATTTTCAATCTTCAGGTCTCTGTGGGGGAGACAACAATTAATGATTGTACATAAGCATGGGAAGCAGCGAGGCCGGAATTTTTAATGAGTGGGAAAGGATACACCATTAGTGGAAAAACATTTCATTCAACAAAAAAAAAACATTAAACTCTTTACTGCTAAGGGTAAGGTCACACGTGGAGATTTCGGGGAGATCTGTCGCCTGGCGACTAATCGCTGCAACGAATCTCCCCGAATAGCTTGGTAGCGGTGCGCACCTGCTACACGTAAAGTCACCTGCGCTTATTCACACGCGGCGACACGATTTAAAAGTCGCTCAAAATTGCCTGGCGTCAACTTTACATGTAGCGGGTGCGCACCGCTACCAAGCTATTCGTGGAGATTCGTCGCGGCGATTAGTCGCCAGACGACAGATATCCCCTTATCCTAAAGGGACGACATCAGGGTAACAAACTGTGGTGTTTGCTATAAAAACAGATCCCAAAATATTCAGCATTCCCTCCTGCCTTCACGATGCAAAAATAATCCCAGAAGACACTAAAATGAAGGTTGACTAGATCATGTTTGAATTGGGAACTATCCCAATTTTGGACATTGTTAGCTAACTTAGTGGTTAATTGAAAAATTGTGTGCTCATTAGTGTGTTGAATTGGGAACTATTAAAATAAAAGCACATTTGCACCATTGCTGCCATGCTGAATGAGGTTTTATAAAAAGGTCTGTGGTAGTGGTTCCTGCACTAAAGAGCTGGCTCCTCTAGGGAATGGGGTGCCTGTGAGGGATCAGCCTAAATGCCAGTTGGGTTGAAATTAAAGGAGAATCCAACTTGAAGGTCAAATAGATGACACTTCTGGTCAACCCCTATTTTGTAAGTGTTCTTGGACCTATGACTTAATGGAATATACAACGTTTTCATATAACTGTAACCTAATTATGGGCACAGGTGGGCCCTGAACAAAAGTTGGAACTAAACCCAATAACCACCCCCTGAACACAATGAAATTGTCAATTTTCTGGTAAGCAAAGTATTAATTAAACATACAACCCATTTGTATTCCAGCAATGAATGTGATTGACCTCAATAGGCCTATTCCCTGCCCACCATCTGTCGAGGAGGTACAAAGTAAAGCCAACCTTACTGAGTCAGTAGCTGGGTTATGATGGCAGAAATGCAACGACTGGCCTAGTCTTAAGCTTTACAAGAGTTTGGACATTTCAATATGGATTTGTGCTTTCCAGCTGTAGTGTGAGCTTGTGCAGCACTGAATGGAGAGGTACCACACAGAAAGAGATGGAAGTTCCCTGTTATGTTCTCATGGGTCAATTGCTTATCATTGCCCTATGCCCACTTGTTACTTTGCCAAACGCTGATGTGCACATGCTTATTTAGATCACCATTTAAAACATATTTTCACGGGGAGATGCACAGGACCATGTAAGACATGCACGCACGTTACTAAGGCTGCCTGACAGCCTGACAGTAATTGGCTCTGCAAAAGGATGCATTTGTCAACTCCGATCAAGTCAAGTCTCCCGTGGGCTGTAGAAAATCCCATGCTAGGCGTAACTCTCATAACATATAAGGGACCCAAAACATTCTTATTATATATTTCCTTAACAGACTGTCAATTTTAGAAATACTATTAATGTTTAGGAAACATAAAGCCTACAATAGAATGTGACTTGAAAGGTATTTACAGTATATATTGAATGTACTGTACCCGCATCATAGATCAATAGTGATATTTGCCTTTCAAATTGCCCATAGCAGTTCCCCACCTTGAATCTTGTTATGTCATTGAGTGCCAGTGGCACTGCACATGCTCAGCATGCTTTGGGATGCCATTAGCAAGCTAAGATTAGGATCTTTTTTAATTATCAAAAAATTTGCAGAATTTGAGATTACATAAATGTGCTGTGTATCAGCAGTAGAGAAGATGGGGATCTACGGGAGTCACCTTCAAGGACACATTTCTTCCCTGCTATAGGGCCTCAGACTGGTACAGAAGCCCATACCCTAAGGTGTAAAATGTCTGGATGAGTTCTTTGTTGAGTTATTTTCTCCTTGAAATAATTATTCCCTTGAATATGTATTAGTCATTAGAGACCTGTCCATCATGAAGTGAATTATTGGTCTGATATAGTCCTCACCCTGAAAAATAAGTCCTGGTCAAATGTTAACTGTGAAGGGAATAGTTGGGCTTAAGATGGCTTTACACGGTGAGCCCATCCAACCAAAATCTAGTTGAAAATTGGCCAGATGTGAATCACGCAGGTTTTCTTTTTCTGTCTGACCAAGGTCCGTGTCAGCTAGTTGAATTGTTATGGTAATTGGATAGTTAAGACATTTATGCATAGGGTGAGAGGATATTCAAGAGATGTCTAGTAGACATCCAATATCTGTCCATGTATGGCCAACTTAAGATACGTCTACACTGTGCTGAGTATACAGCCATACTGAAGTTTTCTATACAACATCATTTCATGACTCTGCTTACAAAATTAGAGGAGTGGGAAAAAAAATGTGCCTCACTCGAGTGAACTGCACACTTTGATTTATATCAGAAGAATTTCTGTGGCATTCTGTGATGGTGTGTCAACAGAACATCAATTCAGACAGCCTTTTATCTATTATTCTATTAATAACAGCCAGATCTTCACATAGAGCCCAGGTGAAATCTTGTCTGTCGTGACTTCTCTCCCTTTATTTATAGCTGCCGCTTTTCATGCCATAAACCTAGGGAGCCCATTGAGAAAAGGAGCTTTATTTTTCCACACACATTTTTATCTTTACGCTCACAATGTGTATGACTCATTCATTAATGCAGTTCCTCTGCGGCTGGAAGACATTGCTCGGAATAAAACAACCTTGCTTAGAATCCTAAAGTGACTCTGTTTCTTTCTTTTCCCTCTGACAGAACTGATCTTTATTTTTACAGAAGGGAATTATTTGAAGAGTACGGTACAAAAAAAAAAAATGGAAAAAAAAGAGAAAATGGATATAATGGTTGGTAACTGTAGAGGTGTGAGAGAGAGTTAAATGTAATTTTAAAGAAAAATACGTTTCAAAGCTGAGCTCCGTACTCTTAGGGCAAATCAAATATTTATTCTGAAATCAATACGTGATCCTTCTTTGGGACGTTTTCCTTGTCTAAAGGTCAAGGAATGGTCCGAAGTGTTTACTTTAGAATAAATATTTAATTTGTATGTAAAAGGCCAAGAATGTTCAGTTTATTTTTTCTTTTTTTTTTTGGGGGGGGGGCTTCATATAAGGTCAAGTTATAAGGTCAGCTTTCAAAGGGAAACACTTACTAATTCCACCAGTTGTCCACCAAACTTCTATTACATACAGATAGATTTAATGGTCAACATAAAGAACATAGCGTTTTTCCTAGCTCAATAACCCATACGCATCGACAGTTGGCTTTAACTAGAGCAGTAATGATACATTTTTTATAACTACCTGTGTACAACTCCTGCTCTGTGCAGATGCTCAACGGCCAAGATAAGTTGCCTGATGTATTTTCGTGCCTCGTGCTCCTCCAGCCTCTTCTTCTCGTATATCTTGTGCATGAGGTTACCCCCAGGGCACAGCTCCATGACTAAATAGTAGCTGTTCTCTGTCTCCAAAATGTCAAGGAGCTGGGTGATGTTGGGGTGCCTAATCATTTGTTGGATCTGGCCCTCCCTCCGCAGGTTCTTAGTAACATATGTGTCCTTCTTGGCTTTTTTCTTATCTATCACCTTGATGGCCACCTGGAACAATAAGGAACAATAAAGTTCATGAAAGTGATTAATAGGGCTTGATAAACGAACCAGTCCATAACTCTGTCATTCCCTTGACAAGTGACCGCTGAAACTTTACTGTCACTACAATGTAGCTACTCAACACCACTGAACCCTGGTCTAAATTACTCTTTATTGTAGTAAATGATCACCATGACAACTTTCTTACATGTCTTGGTAATTAGTCTGTTTTATCTAACTTTGCTGCATTTACACTTCACTGGAAGGACTTTATCACCAATTCTTCCAAAATGGCAAATATTCACGTTCCTTATATGAAATAAGGAGATAGGCATCATGGCTCCTAACCTTTGAGGAGTTCACTGAGTGTTTATAGGGCATAATGTTCCCCCTTACAGTAAAATAGTATACCCTATGGAACCTGCTATCCCAGTCTACAGTTTTCAGTGGAGTCCAGTCATTAAACAACATTATTTTGTTGCTGTTGCTTCATGGGGCAAAATAAACCTCAATTACATATCTTCATCATATTGTATCCTATTTTAAGTTGACCTAACAGCTTTTCGACAGAATACTGGAATATGTATTCCATTCTGTTTCTATATCTGAAACAGCCACTTTACCAAAAAATATCTTTTATAAATAAATCCCCCCAGCCCCAGAGGTGATTTGAAAAGTATCCAGTAAATCCCATAATCCTTCCCACTATTGAGAGCTCTCTCCATTGTAGATTGAGTCTCCTCTAATCTAAACTTCCTTAGTGGGCTGCTTAGTTTTAATGAGCAATAACATTTGAACAAAAGCATTGCTTGAACTTGGAAGTGCCCTTGTTTTATGAAGCAAGAAAAACCATACACAACGGCTATTGTTTTTGAAAGCCTTTCATTGGTCGGGTTTTGTCTCTTTAATTTAAGTTCTCCTTTTTATTCCACAAGGTTTTTATCAACTGGTACTTAAAATGCTCTTGACAGAAGGGAATCCATCATTGTCACATAATAAACTCACGAGAAAGACAACATATTCAGTGGAATGAAAGATAAATACCTGACGTAAAAATTTTTGAAAGCCCGTCTTTCGTCACTCAAATAATTTGGCAAATAACCCAAAACGAAATACAGAAACATATGCATTCCTACAGGCTAAAAAAGAGCCTAAATAGCAAGTTAAGGCTGACATAGGACTATATCAGCGCAAAACAGAACCTGTTTCAATGCTCTGGGCAATTTCCAAAGAAATTATAAATCTGAAGAAAACAAATATGTAGTCACGAAGAGGATTAGCACAAAACAAGATCAGAAATTACAATGAAATGTGTGACATACAGAATCTAACAGTCTTAAAGGGCTTGTTCACCTTTTAAGTTACCCTTTAGTACGATGTATTTGTGTTTTTTGAGTTATTTAGCTTTTTATTCATAAACTCTTGAGGTTGCAAGTTCAGCAATACTATATAAACCTACAATTATCATTAGTGGCACAATAATTAGTCCAATAGTCCCCTTCCATCCTGAATTTCAAAACTCTTGCAATTTACCCACCTTCTAAGTAAAACAGTCACTGGTCTTATTGCCATTCAGCTAACAGTAGGTCCAGGAACCTGTTTGGTTTAAGATCGATCTTCAATAGACTCAAAACTGTACCATTTCCCTAGACTACTTCAAAATCTGGCTATAAAGAATTAGTAGAACAATGTCAAGTGACTTCAAAAGAGTTAGTTCCAAGAGGAGATTAAATAAAGGAGGTCACCACAAAATACAATAATATGCACTTTATGAAGACTCATTTGTAAACCTGATGAATGGATCTTCTCAAGAACATTGGCAAGTGACTTCTAAGGTTCAGAAACCTTCTCCATGTTGTTGGGCACCTATTGGCTCTTTCTGATACAGACACATATACAAGTAGTTGTTCCTCAAGCAACCCATTGTGCTGAGCCTGCTACCCTTCTACTTCACTATCCTCAGTCAAGATAATAACCCTTAGCTCCCTTTCATGACATGACCAGGTGTGATATTAGCTTAAAGGAATACTGATCAAAACGTATCAGTTAATAGTGCTACTCCAGCAGACTTCTGCACTGAAATCCATTTTTCAAAAGAGAAAACAGATTTTTTTATATTCAATTTTGAAATCTGACATGGGGCTAGACATTTTGTCAATTTCCCAGATGCCCCTGGTCATGTGACTTGTGCCAGCACTTTAGGATGGAACTGCTTTCTGGCTGGCTGTTGTTTCTCCTTCTCAATGTAACGGAAGGAGTCACAGTGGGACATGGGTTTTTACTATTGAGAGCTGTTCTTAGATCTACCAGGCAGCTGTTATCTGTGTTAGGGTGTTGTTATCTAATCAAATCTAAATCCTGCAGAAAATGCTGGGATACAATCCTGGAAGCTGTGCATCCCTAGCTTTTATAGTACACCAGGCAGAAACCTCACTTCTTATTACTCTCCAGAAATTGAATAATTAATGTCCCTCATAAAGTCTTCTTTCAACAGCCAATAAAAAGCACCACGAACAATGGCATTTATTTGCAAGACTTGTCCATATACAGGTTTTAACTCTAATCATTATAAACTATCCCAGGATTATCTCTATGATATAATCTCACAACTCAAGAACCCAAAGTGGATCTGATTAATTATTTAGCGCGCGCGTTAAATGAAGGAAAAGGTTCTTGAAAACAGGGGACTTTTTAACTAAAACATGAAGGGATGGTGAATAATTCATGGCCAGGCTGCCATTAACCTCCAGGTGACCCGTTCCTTAAAAAAAGGCAAAGAAATTAAATTCAGAAAAAGGCTGAACCGCACAACCTGTGTTAATAGAGATAAGGAAAACCAAAGACTTTAAAGCAGGAATAAGTTTAATGCAGCCACTTGGAGACACAAATGTATAATGGGCTATATATGGAATCCATTACCAGGAAAACCATTATTTAGAAAGCTCCAAATTATGGGATGGCCGTCTCCCATAGACTCCATTTTATCGAAATATTCCAAATTTTTAAAAATGATTTCCTTTTTC
>CM044433.1:10314240-10324666 GCA_024363595.1 Xenopus borealis
TTTTTTTTTTTTTAAAGACTGAATTAAAAGTAGTACAGGAATGGGATAACTGTTGTCTAGGAAACTCCAAATTACAGGAAGGTCATTCCTTTTAAGCTGATGTATTGTTTAGAAACAGTATTTTTTTTCAGTTTATAATAACAAACCTATACTGTGTACAGTCCATATTGGTGGCAAAACAATACTCCTGAATGTATGTAAAGTTTAAAAGGATTCTGTCAGGATTTTTATGATGTAGTTTTTATTTTTAAATTCTACTGTTTAAAACTGCAAATATTCATATCATTCCTGAACCAGTAAGTGAATTTTTTTAGTTGTAATATTGGTTTGTAGGCGACCTCTGAGGTCATTTTGCTTGGCCGTGTGCTTTCAGAAAGAACCAGCAATTTAGAATGGAACTGCTTTCTGGCAGGCTGTTTTTTCACTGAACATGTCACAGTACCAGGATTTTACTTTTGTGATGTTTTTGGATCTACCAGGCAGCTGTTATCTTGTGTTAGGGGGCTGCTACCTGGTTACCTTCTCATTGTTCTGCTGGTGATATCGCTCCAATTTGCAGTACAGCAGTAAAGCGTGACTGAAGCTTATCTGAGGACAAGTCACATGACTGGGGCAGATGGGAAACTGACAATATGTCTAGCCTCAAAATTAAGTATAAAAAAAATATTTTTGAGAAATAGATTTTATTGCAGAAGTCTGCTGGAGCAGCAATACTACAAACTGTTGCGTTTTGAAACGCATTTTTCTATGACAGCATAGGCTATAGTGATCCAAATGAAGGGCCTTTTATCCAGATCACACAAGGCACCAACTGTCCTGGATAATATATCCAATATCTGTAAGCCTGAAAGTTTGTTCCAGACCGCTTTTTGGAAAATGCTTAGAAATCCATGTGAAAATATTTGTAGTACTGTGTGTAGTAGTGCAATATTTGGATTTGTGCTAAGTTTTTAGTATTTTATTAGGTCACCGAAGAGACGCCGTTCTCGCTCTGGTTCTCGTTCACGGCGCTCTCGGCATCGACGCTCACGTTCCCGCTCTCGCGATAGACGGCGTCACTCCCCCAAATCTCGTTCTCAAGAAAGACGGGACAGAGAGAAGGAAAAGGAACGAAGGCAAAAAGGACTTCCTCCTATTAAATCAGAGACTGTTAGCAGTAAGTTCATTTATTTGTTTGGTTTGGCTGGTGAAAACAAATTCTCAAAGCTTTTGCTTGCACTTAGGGCTCCAATGTCTTAATGAAGTTAGTGACATCTGTGCGCCATTATAATGGATAGTTCCTAATAAATGTTTTGCAAATGCAAAATACAGTCAAATCAGCATGTCTAACATTATTATAGCGTGGCTAAATCATATTTATTCTTTAGTTTGTAGTACTACACTGTGGATAGGACAGCTGGACAAAAAAACAACACAACAAGATGTTGGAAGCTTTTTGGAAGAGTTTGGACCCATTGAATCAATAAATGTAAGTTACTCTAAATTTGTTTAAAGGGGAACTATCGCAAAAATGAAAATTTAATATAAGCTTCATCATACTGCAATATCAATAAAAATTCTTTACCATTTCTGAAATAAAATATCCCCGCTCAGCATCTGTTTCTCTTCATTCTGTCTTCATGCAGCAGTTGGGTGTCGGATAATTATTGACTGTTGGATCCAATATATCTTATAGGGGGGCTCCTTTGGCCTAGAAGATGTATTAGAGCTCAATCTATTAAAATCACCAGACATCATGTCTCTTTACTTGCAGGATTTGTGCAAAAGGCAGTTATTTTGTTAGATTGTGTTGTGCTGGAATCGTTTTTTTGAGTGAGCTCTAATTCATCTGTTAGGAAAGGAAGCCGCACATAAGAAATCAGTTCCGACACCCAACTCCTGCATGAAGAGAGAATGAAGAGAAACCGATGCTGATAGAGGGATAGTGAAGATAAATTTGATTTATTTCAGAAACAGTGCAGAATATTTAGATGATTGTATTTAGAAAGTTTTTTATTTCAGTATGATGAAGCTTATATTAAATTTAAATTTTCGCATTAAGGTCAGAGAGCATTACTTTGTGTATTCATATAGCCCTTTCTGATAAAGCTTACTTAGTTTTAACCTTTACATCTCCTTTAATTTTTTTTTTTTTACATAGATTACGTTCCTTCCTCTGCAAGCAGCCGCATAACAGTTTTGTGTGGCTAAAATGTCATTGCTACTTTTTATTATGTTTCTTTTTCTTGTGGTCCTCCATTTTGTTGCTTTTTAATCTCAAATAACCGCACCTCTTTAAAGTCATCCTTTAATGAACCACTTTTTGCTCTTTAGATGATTCCACCACGAGGCTGTGCGTATATTGTTATGGTCCACCGCCAAGATGCATATCGTGCATTGATGAAACTGAGCAGGGGTAATGTCAAAGTAAACCAGAAGGCCATAAAGGTAAGTCAGTCTTTCCACTCATCTACTGACTGTGTAGAACTGTAAGTCCACAAAACTTTCGTATAACTGAATATTAAATGGTGAAAGCCCCTTCCAGCTTCATAAATACTTTGTTGCAGTTTCAGTCTTGCATAAATTTTCGCTGTTTGTGTGGCTGATGATGGCCATCCTCTTGTAGCCTTTCTGCAATTGTACACCGCTTTACAAGAAGTCAAAAGTGTGTGTAGCCCAATTTCAGATGGTGAAAGAGCCTGATTTCATTCAGGCGTTGCCTGTAAGGGTAGCAGATAACAAAATACTTGTTTATCGTGATCCTTATAAAGGCAAAAGATCTTTTAAAATAGGCTGGTTGTTGAAGGAAATAATCTAAACGGTCTCTTGTGTCATTCTTGCCTTGTGCAAATATGGAGAAATTTACCAAAGTTTAGCAGAACTTCCTATTAATGTATCTATATTTATATGCCTATCTTTGTATAGCTTGTAACACGTTTACAGTATATATTGTGTGTGGGTTTTCATAGGATGGCACCGGTTTGTATGCTGGTGCCATGAGTGAAACATTGTTAAACCCAAAGTCGACTTTAGCATAGTTAGATGAAATGGAGTTGCGCTAAACATACTTTTTGTCTGTTTTAATTAGTAACTACATATGTTTTTGGTTTCTTGCACTAAAAGTCAAATTTTGAAATGGAAAGTAGTCACTGTACTCCGATTCACAATCAAAATAAAATCAGCATGATCTCTATAAACCAACCCTTCACACAGATGCAGCCTCACAGACTCTGTGGACTGGTCAATTGTTCTGATTGTGCTTATACAAACAGGAAGTAGATCCCAGTACATATTTCCTGATTATAAAAAAAAAGGCTTGTTCAACAGAAGCAATAACCATTGAACTAATGCTCAAAAAGAGGCATGCTGCAACTTTAAATGTATTTTATGGTCTGTTTATGCTTATAAGCTTTCACAAATGTTGCATTCTCTTATAGATTGCATGGGCTTTGAACAAAGGAATTAAATCCGAATACAAACAGTACTGGGATGTGGAGATAGGAGTTACATACATACCGTGGAATAAAGTCAAACCTGGGGAGCTTGAAAATTTCTGTGAAGGAGGAATGTTAGATAATGACACACTATGTCCAGGTAACTCTGATAATGATGGATGCTTACCATTGAACTCCGCGCCCTCCCCCTATTTCACCAGATCAGAAACTTCATGCAGCGTTTTTTGTTACAGAATGGAAAGCACTAGCAAAGAAACCTGAACCAAAGGATGTGTCTCAGAATGGTTCATCTGAGGCTAAAGGTTTGGGGGAGGCTACTACTGCACCTCAAGTTCTGCCACTATTATCCCTTCCTGTTCGTGCACCTATCCCTGCCATGGTAAGATAAGTTGAGTAATACATGCACATCATTTGCAGGCCTTGTGTACATTTTTGTAAATGTTCTATACATGAAGAACCAAATAAATGGAACAATACAAAGGTTACTCATATCCCTCTGTTCTGCCCATAAGTGCCAGATTAAATTATAATGGTGGACCATGCATTTCTACCTATTGTATAATAATTCTAAAAAATGTATAAATGTGCAGGTTGTATGTTAATTTTGCTCCCCATAACAAGCATTGCCAAGAATTCCATAGTTTCCAATATATACTGATGGCAAGAGTGGGCTCTTTCTGTGGCATAACAGGTCAGTGTTTGAGGGTCATAGGGTTCGTTATATTCATTAAGATTTTTGGGGCTATGAGGAGTGACTGGGGCTCCATGATGTGTGTCCTGGAGTTATGCTCACACATACACCAGTTGGTTCTGATTTAGTCTTTTAAATTTTTAAAATCTCAAAGGATTAGATGTGTTTCTGAATTACTGCTCAGTTGCTTGATAGATTAATAGAGTAAACTGGCGCCATCTTCTGCTCCTTTCGTAATCTTCTGAATGACACCGGCGCGTCAGGCAATTTTCGTGAGTTTCGGTGCATGCACAGTTGTAGCGAAGCAGAAAATTGCTCCGACTGTGAATGCGCTGATACGCCGCTCTCATTCCTAAGATTTCATCACAGAAGAAGATGGCACCCGTGAACTCCGCTGGCTGAATCTGCCCTGAGGGGTAAGTAAAACGTTCAGGGAATTTGCCAGGGATAACACAGGCTGGGGAGGAGGAGGGAGGGGGGTCTTGATGGGGGGTAGGGGCTTTTTAATGTTGGGGTTGAATTCTACTTTAAGGGCTGGGACAGACAGGGAGATTCTGTCTCCTGGCGTTTAATCGCAGGCGACAATCTCCCCGACTCCCTTCTCCCTCTCCGTCGCTAATTTAAATGACAAAGCGCCAGCGCTGTGCACACGCGACGCAGCGATTTCTGGAATCACCCGAAGTTTCCTCACGAAGTAACTTCGGGCGATTCTGGAAATTGCCGCTCCGTGTATGTATCAGCGCTGGCGCTTTTTCATTTAAACAAGCGGCGGACAGGGAGAAGGGAGTTTGGGGAGATTGTCGCCTGTGATTAAACGCCAGGCGACAGAATCTCCGTCTGTCCCAGCCCTAAAGCCCTTGTCACTATTAGAAAAGTTTTATACTGGTTAGTGCTCGTGCCTTACTCCTTGTGATGGTTCCCTGGGTGCTCCGTCTCTGACACCCTATGGATATCCAGTAATAGTGAAACGTGGGAAGCATACACGACAGCAGATTTCCTGCAATTTCAGATGTTTATTGTGTCACCACACAACATGTTTCGGACCCATTGGCCCTTATTCCATACACTGTAGGGTCAATTTCAACAGGGGCAAGTTAACCTGCTTACTCAGTGGAAGCACACACAGGCATGACAAAAACATAAAACCTACTTGCAGCTGTCTAGTGTTGGAGGACAGAAATTGTAACCTCTGAGCTCCCTTATAGTTTGCCACAATGCTGATTTTACTTTGAGCTGTTTTGCTCCCATAGAAAATGTTTAAAATGGCACACACTGATACTCTGCATTGCTTGCTTATCTAAAGAAATTTTATTTTGTATTAAACTTTGTAAATTCTTCAAAATAAGAATATGAATAAATATTTTTCTACAGATTTGTTTCCTAGGTGAACCAGATGTTATTGTTAATATATTCATTTTTTTTTCCTTTTAAGAATCCACCAAACCTTTAAATATGTTTTTTATTGTAAGCAGGTGCCACCCCTTCAGCCAATGTCAGCCCATCAGCCGGTTCCATCCATTCCAACTCCAGGGGTACCAGCAATACAAGGATTGCCCCCACCCCAGGGTTTACCTCCATTGCACGGAGTTCCTCCATTACAGGGAATGCCACTCCCACAAGGGCTTCCTCCACAAGGATTGCCACTCCCTCCTCAGGGCATGCCAATGCATCAAGGCATGCCTCCCCATCAACCTATTCCAGGAATGGGACCGCTTCAACCTCCTGGCTTTCCTATAGGTATTCCTCCCCCTGGATTTGCACCTGGCGTTCCGCCTCCGCCATTTATGAGACCAGGATTTAATCCAATGCATATGCCTCCAGGTATGCCTTTATAACATTTCCTTAATTTGCATCAACATACTTTTTATCTATGAATAACCCAATAGGCTGGTTTTGCTTCCAGTAAAGATTTATTACATCTTAGTTGGGATCAGTTACAAGGTTTTGTTTTATTACAGTGAAAAGGAAAATCGTTTTTAAAAACTCAAATTATTTGTGTAAAATGGATTCTATGGGAGATAGCCTTCCCGAAATTTGCAGTTTTCTGGATAACTGTTTTCCCTACTGATCCCATACCTGTTTGTAGAATACATACCATAACCTGAAACATCTCTGTACATCTGGAAACCCACAAGCTTGAATTCCTAAAGTATTTTATGACCCGTAATTTGTAATTGTAGATCTCTTAGTATGGCATCAGCAGTATCCTAACATTTTCATACACTTGTAGCCTTGTTAGTTAGCACTAAGCTAAAAACTGGAGGAAAAGAATTGAACATTTTTTTACTTCCCTTTGGATTTTTTTCAAATCTTCAGCTTGAATTTGACACGCAAACTGTCCCATAGTAGAAAGGGCATTAATTTCCTCTGTACTGGGATCCGGCTTCCTACCCAGTTTTGGTTGCATAAAAACCTCATGACCTGCCAAACAGAGCCTCCTGAAGGCTGCCAGTCCACATAGGAGCTACCAATAGCCAATCACAATTCTTACATGGCACCCCCCAGGAACTTTTTTCTTGCTTGTGTTGTCCCCCAAACTCTTTTTACATTTGAATGTGGCTCACCGGTAAAAAAAAAAAAAAAGGTTAATAATATGTAACAAACTTTTTTTTAAAACAGTGTTTATTTTTTTTTTAAGTTGTGATATTGGTGTGTAGGTGCCATCTCAGGTCATTTTACCTGATCCTGTGCTTTAAGAAAGAGCCAGCACTTTAGGATGGAACAGTGGGACTTTGATGTTTTCTATTGAGTGATATCCTCATTCCTACTAGGAAGTGGTTATCTAGTGTCAGGGAGCTGTTCTCTCTGGTGGGGGGGAAAGGGCGGGAGGTGATATTAAACTGGCTTGCAGTGCAGTAGTAAAGAGTTTCAGAGCACAGGCACCTGGGAAACTATCATGTCTAGCCCCATGTAAGATTTCAAAATTTATAAATATAAAAATATGTTTGCTCCTATAAAAAAAAATAACAGTGCATAAGTCTGCTGGAGCACGATTAACTGATGCATTTCTGAAAAAACAAGTTTTCCCTTGACAGTATCCCTTTAAAAAGCTACCCATGGTGATTTTTGCCATCAATACAGATGTAGCATATTAGCTTAGTTATCATCAAGCACAAGGTTTAATTATTACAGAGATAAAGCAAATTTGTAAAAAATAAATTACAACTGTGCCTTTTAATAGCTGTAGGGATTATGGCACGGCCATATTTAGTGGATTCTTGAATGTTCATGTTCTACAGTTGCAACTCAAGGCTAATACAAAATGTAATGTTGGATTTATCATATGTCCTAGGTCAGAATCTTAATGCACACACAGTCCACCTTCTGTCAAAATATATAATTTGTCGATATTTACTACTAAGCAACTACAGCTTTTATATCTCTTCTTCGCTCCTATTAACCAGTTTGTTAGTCTTTCCTATTTCACTACAAATTACCCAGTAACCTGTGCATAACATCACCTGCTATGATTTTGCGGCAGTTTGTCCTGTATAGGTGGCTGCTGTTTTCAGGCATGTCTTATCCCCTCTGTATTTCACCAGGTGGTAAGCCTGGGTCTTTTAAAGGACATAAAACCCCCCTACACAAAAATGTAATCACTGAAGAGCCTCTATGACCGTGATCTCCAACCAGTAGCTCATGAGCAACATGTTGCTCTCCAACCCCTTGCTCTTTGTGTCCTCAAGGCAGGTGCTTATTTTTGAATGCCTGGCTTGGAAGCAAGTTTTAATTGCATAAAAATGAAGTATAGTGCCGATTAGAGCCTCCTGTAGGCTGCCAGTCTACATAGGGGCTACCAAATAACCAATTGCAGCCATTATTTGGCACCCCAAGGGTTTTTTTCATGCTTGTGTTGCCCCCCAACTCACTTTATATTTGAATGTGGTTCACGGGGTAAAAAAGGTTGGGGACCCCTGCTCTATGAAATCACTAAATAGCTGCTACTCTGGCTGTTCAAAGGTTAACGATAAGGCTGCAGCATCTCTTTAATCACTTAGGATTCCTTCTGCTCTTCTAACCCACTCTGCCCCCTCCCTCAAGAATTTCCTTTGGCTGTTGGCTCATGAGCATGTTCAGATTAATAAACACACCCTCCAGACTAACGGGCAATCCTATTTTTTAAATCCTAACCTGAGCTCAGAGTAACCATCATAGTGCTCAATCCAAGCAGAACTTGTCATCATAGTAATTTCTAATTTTGTTGGCCTTCAATCTTTAAATGATTTTTAATGATGCTGGCAAACAAAGGGGATGTGTGCAGTAGAAATAATGCCATTTGGGTGGGGGAGATGTGCCCAATTTATAAACATGGTAGGAAAATGTGGGCTTTAGATGTCCTTTAAGAGATGGGAGGTGTTTTTGTTGAAGGCCTCAGTTTGGATTTAGACCACATTTACTCATTGACAACGCTAAGGATGTATTTTTATTATAGATGAAGCATTCAATTTATTAAAACTCGCATGTTTTTAAAGTTTCCAGTTTCTTCTCCACTGTGTAAAGAAACCAAACTAATTCCTAGCCTTATTTCTCGATACTCTTATCACCGGTTTTGGGCTGTGGATATATTATAACACAGGTTTCATTGGGACTTAATGTACATGTTTTTTCATCAGTCTTTAAAACGCTACAGTTGGCCTAAAATTCTGGGCTGTGATGCATAAAATATAAAGCAATGTAATGTTAATTAGATGATCATTGTACTAACTTTGTTTCTGTTCTGTAGGCTTTCTGCCTCCTCCTGGACTTCCCCCACCTATGACCCCACCTGTTTCTATTCCTCTTCCTACACCTGGAATAAACCTTCCGACTTGTAAGTGCCCGAAGAGAAGTACTGCTGGTGTCCTTAAATACATTTTTCGGGACTGTCCTATATTGGCATCTTAGAGATGGGTTTGATAAGACTTCACCAAGTTCATAATTAGGTTTATTCTTATTTTTGCATAGGTTTTGTCAGCCAAATTACTCTTAGGAATTCCCCTACAATGAATCTAGTATAAATATTTATATATCTAATCTATGCCCCATTTTGCATCATGTGCTAAATGAAGAGGGCTGGTACTGAAAATATTCTTACTATGGCAATATTTTGAATTGAAGGTAAAGTCCCATTCCAACTTCTTAGTTTCTACTAGATGCTTTAAATTAAGTTACCAGTGCAATTCAAAGTCCTCTTTATAATAAGCTGCTACTTATCCAAACATCTAGCAGAGCGGTAGATTTATCAGAGTGAAATTAGGTCACCACTGTCCAGCAGAGTAAAAATAAACAGAGCCGGTCTTCGCTTTGACTTTTGGTACCCACTTCATTGTAATGCGATTGTTTAGTGGGCCTAGGGCCACAAAATCTCATTACCGCATTATTGACCACCCAAGCTGGGTCTGTCGGAGGGAAGATTCCCTTTTTTGGCGTCCTAGCCAAATGTTTGAATCTTAGTGTATGGCCACCTTAAAGGAGAACTCATAAAAAAAACCCCACCCTATGTAGGCACCCATCCCTCCTCACCCAGCATAGCTGCCCACCGGGCAAATGGCCCTAACTTTTTACACAGGCTCGATAAAAGTTGCCAAGAGACAGTCTACATTTTATTGGCCCGTGTATGGGGCCCTCTGATGGGCTTCTCCGATCGATAGTTGGCTGAAACTTGGCTGCATCTGTTCATTTATGTGGTCCCAAGATCCAACCACCCATATCTGCTCGGTTTTGATCCATTTTTTGAGCCCTAGGCAACATGATCAGATCAGCCTGATATCACCCTCAAGGTGGGCAAACCAGGGCGAGATCCACTTGTTTGGCAACATCGCCAAACGAGCGGATCTCTCCGTGTATGGTCAACCTTACCCCTAGGTGCAGATTCTGTCCACGGGAGTTCACCGCATATATCTTCTTTTCTTTGTTAAACTTCAGGAGCAGAGCAGAGGTTCGGGCATGCACAGTTGGAATAATATTCTGGTCCCAAACAACTGCGCATGCACCGAAAACACCGGTCTGCTCCCGAAGTTTAATGAAGAAAAGAAGATAGCTGCTGCAAACGTCCGAGGACAGACTCTGCACTGAGGGCTAATTAAAAAGTTAGGGGCATTTGCCCGAGGGGGGCAGCTAGGCTGGGGGTGAGGAGGGACAGTCCTCTACGTGGGGTAGGATTTTTTTATGTTATGGGTTGAATTCTACTTTGAGTTCATCTTTATGCCTATAAAAACTTCATAGATAGTGTTTGAATTTCACACAGGACTCTAGTGTCACTCTTCTGATAATTATGACCCAAATGCTGCAGAAGGGAGCATTATGTTCAATACAGAGACTT